>CAJNIZ010036668.1:116219-139002 GCA_905231905.1 Symbiodinium pilosum | reverse complement strand
AATTTTGACAACCACCCATCTGATAAGGTTTATGAGCTGTTGATTTGCAAGAGGTCTCGGTTCAGGATGCAGGGGCTTCTCAAGAAGCGCAGTCTCGTCTTGGGCAGAGTACATCCTTGGAGCCATGTTATACTGGGGACAGAGCCCTAAAGCCTAAACCACGTGCTTTGGAAAACCTGTCCTTTGGCCTTCAAAGTTTGGGGCCCCGAGACGAAGGTAACGGTCAAGGGTTTAGGGTTTAGGGGTTCAGGGTTTAGGGTTTAGGGTCTAGGGCAGTGTGTTTGCTTTCAGTGGGCTTTGGATTCTGGAGCCTGGAATTTGGAGCGTCATGGCTTCTGCTACTGTAGGGCAAGCTTTCGCGGGAAGCATTCTTGACACACACGCCCTCTTCCTACAAGCAATGAACAGGTTTGCCAATCTACGGGGTTCCCACAAATTCGGGGTGCCTTATTCGTGGTTCCTAAAATGAGAATTATTGCTTTTGTCAGGGTCTATATTGAATTCCCCAATTTCTGGCCATAGTTGAGCTACCCTGAACCCTACATCTGGTATCTGGGTTTACGGTTTAGGGTTTAGGGTTCTCTGTGAGCTGAACATCCTAACCTGAGCTGTCGGCAATACCCGAAGGTTGAAATCTCAACTATCTCCAACTTAAAACCCTTCGTTTTTGGAGTTGCCCCCTACGTTTTGCAGTGTTTCTTTGTTGCAGTTGTGGGGCCTTCAAGGTTCTGGCACGAGATCACCCGAAGGCTACTGTCGCTCACCTCCTGATGCTGAGATCCCTCAATCCTGGAGACCCTGACCCCCAATAATTAGGTCCCTTTAATAAGGGGATATACAGGGATGTATAGGGGTATATAGCGTTTAGGGTTTAGGGTCAAAGTGCCCAATAATTAGGTACTTGGGTTTTGGGTACTAGTAATTGTAGTACAGCTTGGGGTAAGTATATGGTTATTAGATACTTGGACCCTCAGGGTTAGGGCACTTACGGGGCCTAAAGAACTACCAATCTCATTCCGAGGTCTCTTTGAGATGTCCCATAGCATGCTTATACAAGGAATCTTGAACCATAATGTTTGCAATTATTTAGGATTCTGCATTGCACCCAGATGAGGAAAATCTACATAGGGACACGCATCATAGCAGGAACCTCACTAAAGGGACCCGTATTCTAATGAATTTAAGGAAATCCCCATATGGGGACCATACCGGATATTACAGCCTTACATGCTAAACCTTGAATCCTAGACTGCAGGCCCTAAACCCCAAACCTTATACCCTAAATATATACCCCCAAACCCTAAGCCCTCCACCCTGAATCCTAAATCCGAAGCCCTAAACTTTATACCCTGAACCCCTAAACGCTATACCCTGAACCCCTGAACCCTAAACCCCGTTCCCTGAACCTCAAGCATCAAGCCGTAGACCGCAAAACTGAGCCTGCAACACCGTACTTGCAGGATGCCAAGGCCTTAGCAAGTCTACTTATAACCTCCGGTTTAAGGTTTAGGGTCTAGGCTGGGTTTAGGGGCTTCGAGTTAAGCCGTACAACAAAATATCCCATTCATACCGTACTTGTTGTAACCCTACTAAACCCTAAACCCTAAACCCTATACCCTAAACCCTAAAGCCCTAAAGCCCTAAACCCTAAACCCTGAATCCTATACCCTAAGCCCTAAACCCTTTACCCACCAAAGTAAGCTTCAACCTCCTCCAAAGTTTTCAACTCGCTCCTCTGCGGAGGCGCCAAGTCTTGCCAGCACTTGCTGAAGGAGAGAAGGGATCTTCCTCAGAGGGTAGGGATTAGGGGTTTAGGATTTAGGGTTTAAGGTTTAGGGTTTAGGGTTTAGGGGTTTAGGGTTTAGGGTTTAAGGTTTAGGGGTTTAGGGTTTAGGGGTTTGCAGAAGCGTAGCTTACGCCAGGGGCATACCCCTCCAAGAAGTTCAGGGGTACCAAGAATTCCGCATATGGGTAAATCCCAAAATTGGGGTCCCATTTTGGTACCCCCAAATATTGGGTGCCGTATCATAATCTATAACTCAAGGGCGCCAATGATTTCGAGAGCAACCCATATACTATGCTTCAGTGGGCCTTCAGGTTTAAGGCTATCTTGGAGTACTTCTTAGGCGGACAGACAGATCAAGAGGTCTAGGATTGAGGGACTGGTTTTAGGGACTAGTTCACGGCTCCGGCTCCTGGCTTTTAGGGTTATCTTACTGGTTCTTAATAGCAAAAATGGGAATATATTATATAGCGATAATATTCCCAGATTCCTTGCTAAGAACCGGTAAGTTAAAGGTCCGGACAGGGCTTCAAGCAGGTTTTCAAAAGGTCCCCCTCGACCCAAAACTCTCAGGCCTGAATCGTAAATCTCAGGCTTCTGCTGTAGAGGTGGTGTTGATTAGAATCTTCGGCACGCACACCCTAGATTAACAACCAAATCTGAAAACCTAGGTTACTGGCCTTGAAGGTTTAGGGTTTAGGGAGTACAGCGCTGGACTGAACGCGAGTCGAGGCACTTAAGCCGGCGGAGGATTCTTCCATCAACAACTATCCCTCATATACCCCGCGGCACAGGCCCGACTTTGAACAATAGCAGGTTGTCTTAGTAGTAGGTTCTTACGGAGGATGACTGGCGCCATCATATGGCACAGCATCCGCGCCTAAACCACAACAATGAAGTTCTTTCCCGAGAGTTTACGCTTCCTCTGCTTTCATTGTCAGGGGAAAGGATTCTGCGCGAGGTTTTTTCAAAGAAGAAAGGAAGCAAGTGCATGCAACAGCAGACCAGCAAACCAACGTGCGGGATACGCAAATCCACTACGTTGGCCAGGATTATCAGCATGTCGGCGTGCTTTCGAACGCTGCCATACCAGAGCCCTCATCTGGGCTGCTGTTCAGGAATTTATTAAACATACTAGAAGAAGGACACCCCATTGTTCACAATATACCCATAAAACTGTAGCTTATGATAAATTCTTTAAACAGCAACCTAGTAATTTCCAGCTAAGAGAAATCTGGCCTAGAACAGTGTTGCAATGCGAACATGAACTTATGGCTGTGGCGAACTGCATGTTTCCGGCAGCCCGACTTTTGTTACAAAAGAACTCGCGCCAGCTAAATTTGCCCTAAACACTTAATTCCCTCCAAGCTCGCGATCCCCTGTACCTGCCACCATCTTCTTCAATCCCATGGGCGTCAAAAACTCCGCGCTTTGCAAATTCTGGGCGTCTGGTCTCCGCGGCCGAAAAAACATAGTAGCTTAATTGTATCCATACATTTATTCTCGCCTCCATTCCTTACGTACGCGAGGAGTAGCAGACTCGCTCCCTCCAACTTCCGCCAGGCTTCGGGTGCAGTGCTTTGCTGCCCAACTCCGCATTGATCCGGGCTGCGCTCGCTGCGCGAGGCTCCACAGCCAGCGTCCTGAGCGACACGGTTATAGGGTTTGGGATTTAGGGTTTAGGGCTTAGTGTTCTTGTTAGTCAAGACGCTCCTGTTGCAAGGGGTTGTGCGCGGATTAATCTGGGGCTGTATAGGGAAATCCCAGGGGTTATGCATGGATGCATACATGTGTTGGCCTACACATGTGGAGCAGGCTTTGAAGAATGCATATGTGCTACAGTCTAAATTCCGGGTGTCCTCCTCAAGAGCCCCTCTGGAAGCCCCCTATATAAGACTACAGCTCACAGGAGTCATACTTTTGTTGTTTTAGTCCTCGGGGGTTCAGTGAGATGAGACGTCCTAAGGTCGCGTACTGCTATCATGATTCCTCCTTGAGTTCATGTTATATCGGGTTACAGGGGCGCGGCTAAACCAGAAGACAAGTTAGGAGTGGCCGAACATGGGGATCTAGTAGTCTAACTCCAGCCGTCATCAAGGAAGTGGGTAGAAAGAATCACACGTTCATGCTACCTGCTTGGCGCCCGACGCTGATTGTGGCAGTTGGAAGCGGATCTTTCAAGATGAGTTGGAGGCAAAAGCCGCTCATGTATGTAATGTATAGTCCCCCGTAAGTAGATAAAATATGGGGTATAAGGGGATCTTATTATAACATACCCAAGGCCATATTCTATCTACTTAAGGGGGACTATACTCATACAAGAAGGCACTGGGTAAGCGTGCGTTCTGGGGCTTGGCAGACAGAAACGACCGGCATGTAACCGACGTACACGTCATTGGCCCGCAAGATCATGTCATAAAGCCGCACGGTGATGCAGAGCTGAAGTGGATCATCTCCTTCTGTGAATCGGAACGCGTAAGCCTTCTGCCGGCCTCCCTCGCTGACTACAAGATACCTGCAAAACCTTTTGTTTCCAAGTCGATCTTCGACTTTCAACCCCGATCACAACAGTAGCGCCTGTCTAGCATTCCTGTCAGCAATGTCAAAACCATCTTTGCCATCTATTGTCAGTCCGGCTGCTGTGCTGCCACACGTCAACATCGCAGAACGAAACAACAACCAAAACCCCTAAACCCTATGGATAGTTCAGTTTCCCAAAACAAGGGACCCCAATCTAGACCCTGGAGTACTATAATCCTTATTCTGAACACCCCAAAAAGTACCGTAATTTTGGGAAACCCCCAGTACTGTCTGCAGACTCTCTAGCCCAAAGTAAGTATTCCGTACTGGCTGAAGATCTCTAGGGTAGGCTTTAGGGTTTAAGGTGGTTTAGGGTTTAGGGTTTAAGGTATTCTAGGGTTTAGGGTTTAGCTAAACCCTAAACCCCCCAAACTCTAACATTCTCAGAGCCCTCATGCCAAGTGTCTTTTGCCAGGGGCAAGACTGGCGTAACACTGGCTTGCGCCGCTCCACATCCTACCGTGACATGAGTCATTGTCTAAACTCATAGTGTCTCCCTTGATAACCACAATAGTCTCCTATATACTCACCTATATAAGTCCCTTTGAGGAGTTTAGGCTCTAGCTCACATTGTGTTCAGGGTGGAGGCGTGGAGGTGTAGGGTTCAGAGAGTAGGGTTGAGGGGAACAATCATGGAAACCCGCACATGTCTCCTTCCAACATGATGGGTTCTTCTAACCCTTCCCATATCACCCCTAAGGTTCCCCCGCGTACTTAGCAATAATTGAGCCGACGTTAGCCTATTTGAAAAGGAACCCTATACCCTAACACTATTGTATAGAAGGGGGTAGGTACCCCATAACGATCCGACAATACTATTTGCAGGCCCTTTCTGGGGTCGATGTTTCACGTATTAACGCTCAGCTTTCATGCCATTCAGGGTTTGGTTTTTGGGGTTCAAGGTTTGAGGTCCTATGTCTTAAAGCCTAGACGTGCCTAAGGCATACACTGGTAGCACACCCGCCTAAAGCCTGAGAAGCAAAGACCACCCCTAACCCTGAACCCATAAAATCCATGTACCTTACCATCTACTGAACAGACATGGCATCACCTTCTGTTGTTGCTTGCGCTCGTCAAGTTTCCAGCACAAACCTTTCAAACGTCACAGTAGCTCTCATGCCGAAAGAGATTAGATACAGTTAGAGGTACTACTAGAAAAAGCACACCTGCACTTTTTGGCAAAGACCTCACGAAACATCATAAACGATGAACGCCAGGTTCAATCTAGCACAATATCCTATAAACCCCCTAGACCTATAAGAAAAATGTGCAATCATTCCTGTGGGTTCTACCCCACAAACTATTTCCAAGGAAATAGGACTAACATCACCTGGAGCCTAGACTCTATAAACCCTATGCTGAAGAGTTTAGAGTTTGGGTTTTAAGGTATCCCCTGGTTCCCATTGTCACTTTTCATGACTCCGGTGGAGATTTACGATTGCCATAACATGAATGTGGCACTGCTCGTGCTATTCCCTCTTGGGTCTAATATGCAAGGTGGGTCAACAACGATCCGGATGCATGTAGGGTGTTGCGGAATGAGAATGATGTAGTTGAGATGCTTCCAACATTTACATCCCTGATGGTACAGAAGTCAGGTATCCAATCCAAGGTGCATTTTACATAGAAGATTTATGGGCATCTCTTAAATCTATACATCTACGCCACAAAGTTGCTTGGAGTACAATATAGGGGTGAGAAAATGTTCAGACCCCAGGACCCCTCCTAGTGTTTCAAAAACTTGGTTTCCAAAAATGAAGAGTACCTTTTTTGGGTTTTGGAAGTCCACATTGGGGCCTCCCTATTTTGGGAAACTACCCATCGTCCTCCCAAAACTTCTGCGAGGTTTCCACGACCCTGGCATCCGAGGGTTTGGGTGGCTCCTGCAATGCGGCTGCTTGGCGGTTTAGGGTTTATGGTTTAGGGTTTTGGGTTTCGAAAGTGGTCTGGTAGTAGGGTCCAAATGTCTCTTCTGAGTCACCTAGGGCGCAACTTGTGCTTTAACGCCCACCGAACTAAAGCCTACATGCTAGGCCCTGGAGGCCCCGGAAACATTTTGGGCTCACCGTGTGCACCTGACTTTGGGACAGTACTCGGAAGGTCAGGGGGCACTGACTATTTAAAAGTGGATAGCTGTACTTTCTGTACGGCTTTAAAACAAACGTTGTATGTTAGGTGAACACCTCATCCTGTAATGGTGGCATACAAGGAATATAACAAGGCCCTAATCAATTCACCAATATCCCTCATAGTCCCCACTACTGGGTGGGTGTAGCCACCTAGGCTATAAGTATACTTGACTTGTTCAATGCCCCCGCCCTACACATAAACCCCCAACCCCCCAGTAGCAGATATGCTGACATACATGGAACATTCTTGAGTAGTATTTTTTGTGGTTGAACCTAGTAAGATTACATCCCTTATGTAACAGTATGAAAATCCTTCTCTATAATTGGGTACCATAGTATCCCCAAATTACATACTACTCTCTTGAGGCGGGGAGTGGTGGAGGGCTGGACATATCCTTGGGGGGAAGAGATGACAGTGTTTCATGCAACGCCCGCACTTCCACCAACAGCATGCGAGCATTGTTGCGCAAAGGAGATAGGAAGGCCAACCAAATTGAAATACAAGCGCATGCGCAAGAACAAACAATACGTACGATGCTGACATGCCGCGGTTTTGGTAGATTGCTACTTTGATTATTGATACTACGATTGGTATTTGTATTATTGATCTTCTTATTGATATTTGCTATGATATAAGGTCCCCCAGACAAGTGAGCATCAGGTTGAGATGACTTTGATCTCTGTCCTTGCGTGCATGTGTCGCAAACCCCCAATTCCCTTATGGGGCTTGGAAACCAGGGTTCTGGAGTGCGATATGAGCCCATATCGTGAGGGCATAAGGGGTTCGGTATACCTCACCTGCATGAGGAGTAGGTACAAGGCGCAACAGTTGTTAACCAAGTAGGCTTCTATCTTGGATCCCCATACTCCCGCAGTCCCCAAACTCACCGATACCCCCTGAAATCATCTGTAGCCAGCCCTAAACCCTACACCCTAAACCGCACATACACCCATGTAAGTAGGGTCGAAAACCTCCAGACGCTGAGATCCTTATGGGATAAGGACTCCAACTACACCCCAAACTCCAAACCCCACATGAGCCATAGCCTGAACTCCTAGTATCCTCCTTGATAACCCCTATAATAGTCCCCCATATATGCCCCCTTTAAGAGTTCAGACTTTAGCTCATATCAGGCGCGTCCTTGTGCAAAAGTTGTGACCGCGCAAGCAGCGACACGGCTTCCGAAGGGTGCCATGCCATGATTTCCGTAGATGGTTTGTATTATTGTTACTACTATTGTTATGCTTAGTAGTATTATTCGTATTGTTGCATTCATCTTGTTGCTATCATCATGTTTTGAACTGTTACTACTCTTACCATTGGTATGAAAATTGTTGTTACTAATATTCTCATTAAACGAGACTTTGAATTTTTGGGACATAGCGTTTGGGGTTGAGGGCTTTAGGTTCGGGACTTCAAGGACAAAGGGGTAGCACCACTCAAGGCTGCTCTGTAACTCCGCTACGTAGGATGCATATCAGGATGAAACAGTGATGCCAGGCCTCCCTAGAAGCCCAGGTGCCCATATAGTAGGTCCTTGGGTTATAGATAGTATAAATTTATATAGGGACTTAAGGACAGGAACCCAATACATAGGTAACTGGGCTTCTAGGGCCTGTTACCCAATGGTGTATAGGATGGTTATGGAAACTTTTTGCATAGCTTTCGCATCGATTCCGTGTGTCAAAACCTTAAACCCGAAACGCGAAGCCTCGATTTGTTCGGATCTCCGAGGTGTAGGAGACCGGTTCATTAGCTTTTGTCCAAGGACGAGGGGGGAAATCCTGTAGAGACCCAAAGGACTTAGGGCTTATCATGCTTTAAGTATATGATTGATACTAAACGGGCATGACCCTGACTGCCTTATACCTTGGAATTATGGTATTCTAGGAGACTGAGGTCTCGCAGGATTTTTAGCATATCAGGGTTATGGAAGCATTGGCGTTTACTCGGGCTTCTACATTTGTCTTACACGCAACACGGATCCAGGATATATATAGGAGCATATTGCGGTACATAGGGGTATATCGGGAGACATAAATCGACATAACAGTTATGTAGGGGTACTTAGGGGGGTATGTAGGACTTCCTCAATCCGCCGTCTGTCCGTTTTGAGAAAAGCTTCCTGCGCGCCTCCAGAAATGGGAGTTTCGGAAAGCAGGGTCCTCGCATCTAGTCATTCTGCATTCAGCATGTGCGCATATACACATATACATCCCATGGACGTACACATGTGCATATATGAAGATGTGGATGTATGTGTAGATGTGTACCTCCATAATTACCCCGTACTGATGCCGTCAGTTCACCAAACTGGAGAGCTGCAGCTAAAAGGGGCCGATCCCTTCGGCAAACACGGGACTCTGGTTTGCGCAGTCCTTTGGTCGATCTGAGTTTACGTGAAATGGACAAGGCCTTGCGACAATAGGAACAATTCTACGTGCTGGAGCCGACGGTCTGTCAAATCTACAATTCTCTGTGATTCAAGGCGTGAGGTGTGCTTGCAACCCTATATCCTAAACCGCGTTGTATACGGCTTTTGCCGCAGGATCTATCAACAGGCTTTTCCTGGTCGCCATGCCCCTAGCAAAAAGTCACCCGCCGCTCATTGGCATCCTTCTATGCGCCTCCTTAAAACGAACTTTCGAACCTTCGCCAATTCCCACTCAAGGACCAGAGGGTCATAGTCAAAATCTTAGCAAACTTGGCTGTGTTCCGTGACCTGATGATCAGCATGCGTTTGCTAAGGTTTAAGTACGAAGGTTGAAACCCAAAACCCTGAACCAGCAAGAACCTAAACCCTAGATCCTAAAACCCAAAACCCAAAATCTACCCCCACACCCTACACCCTAAACCCTAAACTCTAGGCATTCAAGACCTTTAGCCCATCCAGCCTTTAGGCTTCCGAGCATAGGTTCTGGTGTAGTGAACTGTAGTTGAACATGTAACCTCCAAGGTTACTCATGGTAGTACTGTGAATGTAGAAATGCTGCCACCAAAACAGTGTAACTTCAATTGCATAGTGTAAGGACGTTGCTGCAGATTTCCTCCACTAAAAGTATCACATAATGGTTTTCATGTCGCGAAATACAGGGACCCCAATGTAGACCCCCAGCTACCTATAGGGACCCCAAAGGGTACCCCTAATCTTGGAAAACCGTATACCCCAAACCCTCTATGTCCCCTACATAGCCCCTAGACAGACAATCCCTATATACCCCCGTAGAGGGAAACCCCAACACTTTTTGGATCAGGCTCCGGCCCTGTTTGTTTCAGGCCATGACTGAGGGATAGGGTTTGGTTAGGGTTTAGGGGTAAAAGGATACACAGGGGAAAAATGGGAAAGAAAATGGAAGCTACTAGTGAGGGGTTTAGGGTTTAGGGTTCAGGGTTTAAGGGTGTTCTGTGTTTAGAGCACGTGGGCCTAGGGTTTTTGAGTTTCTCAAATCGAACGCTGGTGGTGTTGGGGGCGTCGTTTTTGTCTCGCATCTTGTTCATCCTCAACGTTGCTGCGGCCCCTTCGGGCGCATCTCGGGCAGCTGCAATTTGCAGTGGCTGAGAGGCTGAGGCAGGCTTCCTAAGTCTGAATCTGGTCTAATCTGGTCTACTTGTCCAGCTTTCTGGGCACATCACAGCTATCCTTTGGGCTTATACGATAGCTCTGCTGACCTCCAGAAAAGTTAAAGGCTTTCGCTTGGACAACAAGGTTGCCAATGCTTCCACTATCATGCGCTACGACGTGAAGTGTTCATGAAGCGTGGCCAGGCCATCGGCATAGGGCGAAACACCTTGTGGCTTCATCCAGAAAATTACAGAAAATCACAGAAACCGTCAGGGCCTCATGCAAAAAAATGCAAAACGATCAAGCAGTAGTGTTTGCTTCGTAGCCGTTATGTAGTTGTCCAACACCCCGCCACCCCGTAGAACCTGCGTTTATTGTCGTAGTACCCGCCCTCCCAACAATCCACGCTTTGGAAAAATGTTGCGTGTATGCGCATTGTGGTAGTTGACATGTACACGCGTATATTACTATAAGCAACACCGCAGGTTCCTATAATCAAAAATGCCAGGCTGTCTCTGCTAAGAGCTTTTGAAAGGCATAACCCTAAACCCTAAACCCTTTTGACAAATTGAGCTTGGATACTTGGGATCCAAGAGTCCAAGTTGCTAAGATTTAGTGGGGCTCTTTGCTAGATAATGTGGGCTGGCAAGTATTAGATTGGAAACCCAGATCTCCAGGCCCCTAGAAAGAGGCCCTCTTATTCAAGATGTGTCTTCCTGGGTTCCTGGGTTTCAAACATTAGGATAAAATGCGTAGGCTTCCTATACTTTGAACCAACATTTGAGCCCCCCCAAATCTCGGAACCTCATATTCAAAAAACAAGGCTTGACAACTGCAACAGGGTTTCAATATGCTTGAGTGATGTCCTGCACTTGGTATAGATTGGATTCTGGGATTTTATGCTAGGGTCTTCTGCTGTCATAAGCCGGACTTGCGACTATATATGCTATCTACATCTGCTGCAATAAGGGTTTAAGGTTTAGGGTTGAGGGCACCTGAAACTTGCATCACTGCACTTAAGCATCAGGTTTGCTAATGTTTGAAGCATGCGTCATCGAAGCCTGCCCTGGCAGGAGAGCATTATCGTGAGACTGGCGCTTCTTGCACCAGGTCTGCTATGCGTGTCATCCTACTGCTACTATTCATGGACAAGTTCCTACAAAACCTCAAAACCATAATGAAATCAGAGCTTCTACTTCCTAAATATGCAAGGCCATGCCAGAATTTGACTATCCACCGCTCTGGCAGATGCTGTGTCATTTTGGGTGAACTTCCTCTTTGTCTTCATCGCCGTGGTTTCAACCCTATCCTTTTATTACCTATATCCTAAGCCCTAAACCCCATAATATGTCGTTGAATATCCCTGCAAGCCAAGGTTTCCGTTGAATTTGAACTCTGATGTTCAGCCTGGTTCTTGGCTCATGGGGGTTGCAACAACTTCTTCTAACCAAACATACATCCAGCTACTAACCCTATATAAGCCAAGTTTCCGTTTCATAGTCCGTCATCGAAACACGCTTATCACCTGAGCCCTGGACTCTAGATTTTCTTCTGAACCCCTATGTAAGCCAGCTTTCATTTCATGTTAAACTATAGGGAATATCAAAAGTCCTTGTACTCAACCCCCGTATAATGCTGGGCTTCTTACCTTGCCAGTAAGGGCTATGAGACCCTAAAAGTGTCTCTTGGGGCCCTGATAAAGGTAGATGAAGGGGCCTTCAACCCCAATCCCAAAACCCAAACCTAGACCCTAAATCCTAAAATCCTAATCCCTGAACCCTAAACCCTTACAGTAACAGCCCATTCTAGGAAGCATGTTTGAATAGACCTGGCTGGGCATCTTTGGTAGCACTTGGCTTGGCTACAGCGCCTGAAGCGATTGCAAGTGAGCCTTCGAAGGCTTATTCTTCTAAATGCACATGTATATATTGGGTTAGGTCCCCACCCACTAATAGTGGTATCCGAGAAATATATAGAGGCCCACTCTATATAAATATATATATATCTCTCTCTCTCTCTCTCCCTCTCTCTCTCTCTCCATCTCTCTCTCTCTCTGTCTCTCTCTCCAAATAACAGTATCTCTTGTGGTGACTATTAGTGAGTGGCAGCGCAGCCGAATGTATATATGCGCGCCCTAGCAGTATCGATGGTAGTCACATGTATCCACATCTTGAAAAGCCCACACTTGGAGGGTCGGGGAGACTTCGTAAGTAGGTTAGTAAGGGGCATACTTGTACCTGGGGTTAGTATATGGTTTATAGGGGTTATAAGTTTACAGAGTCCCTCTCACCCTCCAAGCACGTCTGCTTGAAAACGTGTCGCACAGCACTTGCTTCGCATAGCGCAGGCGAAATAGAAGACGAGTCTGAGCGGCCGTGTACCTGGACGTCAAACGTGTGTGAAATAATGGCCTTTATTGCTTTTGTCATGGGTTTAAGGCCGTTATCTTACATACAGTTGTGGGTTGAGGTACTCGTTCCCACTCGAATGATTGTAGCCTTAGACTTTCAAATCTTCGCTTATGCTCATAGAACCCCTAAAGAATCCCCAGAACAACTACGGAATCGCTATGGCCCCGTAGAATTGGGCTTAGGTCAGGATTTCTGCAAGCTGGTACCGCACTGCTATGCTAGCCCCAAGTCCTGGCAACACAGAAGCCAGAACTTTCCAATGGTGGACTGCAGGAAAGTGGAACTTCTTGGAATCTTCGAGGTCCTACAGGTTTGAAAGCGCACTTCCTAAGCCTAAACCCTAGACCCTAAATCCAAAGCTCTCGCCTCAAAGATGGCATGCTGAGAACCATAAATCCTAAATCTGAGCCCATTGCCTGGAGGGCCGGGGCAGCTTAGTAAGTGTGCTTGTCCCCCCAAATAATGAGGGGTGGCACCCAACATGGAAAGTACCATAGAGTTTAGGGTTCAGGGTTTACTCAGGGCTTAGGGTGTAGGAGGGACGTAGTACGTACACGTATATCCTCTGAGAAAAGTCCGAGCTGTTCTTTCCAAACATGCTTAGAAATTCACCCCAGAACACTTCACCCCCCTAGGGCCTTTCCAAACGATTTAGGTCTTCAAAGCTCTAGAGCTTGGGACCCTCAAGAGGTAGAAAGTAGCCTTAAACCCTGCTCCTTGGAGACTGATAGGTTTAACCTCCTTTTGCTGTTGTTTAAGGACGTGGGGCAGTGAGTATAGGCACTATACGGACTTTAGCGCGAAATGCTTATAGAGATCTTCTCCCCCCTACGCACCAGCAAGAACTTCTAAGTTTAACGAAGCGGGCCCCCTGGTATGGGCTCTGTTTTCGTTGGAAGGACCATTAGCGTACAGATGAGCCAAACTGCGGATCCCTATGACTCAGGGCCCATTGAATGAACCCTAAACCCTAAACCCTAAACCGTAACGGCTGAACCCTAAACTCCAAAGGCCCCAGCCTGGGACCTGACTTGGAGGTTCATGGAATTGACTTACAACCGGGCTGACAAACCTACTTAGAACGCTGAGTGGCGTTACAGAAATTACCCCATTTAAGTAAGGTTATAACCCCAGCTCTGGTTACTAAGTCCCTTGGACCTCCAAGTACCCAAGCCCAAAACTCAAAACCCTCAACCTTATCTGCCAAACCCTAAGCCCAAGCTTTGGTCTCTAGCCTCCTCAAGTTCTTTTTTTCAGGAGGCTTCCTGACCTGCACAGGTCTTCGCCATTTAGGTCACGGTCGAATGTTTGGGGGGGGTGGGGGGGCTTCTGGCTGATGGTTTAGGACAAAAATCAAAGTTTCGGATGCTGTGCCCAGGGCCCAGGTACCATAAAAGCACCAAGTTCCTAACTGCAGTTAGAACGTTCCCGGGGATCAACTCAAACGCTAATTTTCGGTCAAATCCAAGTCCGCATGTATTACATAGCAGCTTCCATTTTCTTAGCCATTATCCTTATATGGTCCCTATATTCATAATCCCTATATACTCCCTCTATGTTACTCTTGGTTGGCCTTTAGAGACCCTTGAAAAATACTAGTATAGATGGGTCCCCATGAAAACAATAAGGAAAATAGTTAAGGAAGCCAAAGGCCTACCCAGTACTGTAGTATCCCTACAAGGCCCTGAAAAGGAGGCGGTTTATTGCATGCATCCCACCCTAATCCAAGCATCTCATCTCTGCCTAAGAACCTTACGAAACGCTCGGTTAAGGTTTTAGGTTATAGGGCTTAGGGTTTAGGTTTTAGGGTTCAGGTTGTAGGGATGCCAGTGAGAAGGGGTACTTCTTCCGGAGTACCTTCTCCGATTGGTTTTGTCCTGAGCCCAAGCGAACTGTAGGTTTGAAATCCGGAGCCCCGAGCCTTTATGCAGATGACTCAGCCCGATCAATAATTCTCCCGCCCTGAAATAGTGACTACAATGGACATATGTGAGGACCCTAATATAAGCCATAGTCTATAGAAACTCCTCCATTATGACCCCCTTTCAAGGAGTTTTGACTATAGCTCATATATCACCACTATATCCCTTATTGGTGCACCTAAGACACGCTCTTCATAGCTAAGACCTGCTACAAAGCCGCCCGCTACGTAGCAGGAATCATCATCAGCTTTAAACAAACATGGACCTTTTGGCGTAAGAGTGCCATGTTTGCCTGCGTGTTCTAGAATGCAACTCTTTGGTGAGGGTTTAAGGTTTTGGGTTAGGGTTTTGGGGTTTAAGCAGTGAGCTTGTTGTTGCACACAGAGAGCCTTCGTAGATGGCATCGATGCTCGCCCCTGGCTTGCTCTTGCCACCTTGGAGTAGGATGTAGTCTAATGAGATTAAAGCAATGGACCTGGAGTCATTATGGGCCCTTAATCCTGGAGTCCTTACATACCTAACCTTATGCCCTCTGTGTACCCTTGAGGGCCCCTAGAATTCACCTGAAAAGGGCCCTGTGTGAAGGGCCCATCTTTCGAGCCTCAGATGTAAGTTTTAGGGTATTTGGGTTCAGGGCTGCGATTCTGAGAGGGTGAAAATATTGGAGTAAAATGGCGGTTATATTGGGATAAAGGAAAACATGGGAACTACTATTTAGAGTTTAGGTTGAGGACCGAATGATTAGCTGTACCAGTGGCTTGCAGATGCGAACTGAGGCCTATCACTAACACGTGTGATGGACACATGGGCAGTGAATTCCCTTGAAGTCTTTGTCTGCAAACCCGAAAGAGCAGAGCCCTTCATACGGAACCCTCCTGAATAATGGAGAGCCGCGTTTTCCGCGTCGCTTTCGCAGGCTGCTACAAACCAACCGCTTGCAATCCCAAACCAGGACCGACAGGGTCCTGAAGGTTGGCTGTAGCTTGAAGCTCTGAATTCCAACCCCTGAAATCTACAAATCTAGAAGCACATCTGTCCTCAACATCAAGAAATGCCCTTCATTAAGAAATTTGCAGAAAACACCTGGTGCTTAAACCCTAAACCCCATGTAGTCTTCTACCCCGAGAAGCCCATGCACGCATGAACTGGCTTTCGTTCCCAAGTATGTTGGTGTCTTCCTGTGGCGGGAGAGCATGGCTACACGAGCTACTTTTTATTTTTTGTTGACCACCGCTGTGTTTGTTTAACACCTCTGACTTTTGACGTCTGCACTGCGAGCAAGGGGGTCCTGACCAGAGCATAAGCGCTTACAGCTCAAACTGAGCCGCCCATAGCACAACATTAATTAACAAGTGTGTGTGCCAACGCTGGGCTTAGGGCTTAGAGCACAGGGTCACACCTCTACTATCATGCTCTGCAGATCTCAGTGGGGTCTATCCTGGAAGGGGTTTAAGGTATGTGTTTGCATCTCACTGAGACGGCCATTCATTCTGCAATCGCGCACGAAATCCCGAGCACAAAAACTTCCTGCGCTCAAGCCCTAGGGTTAGGGTTCAGCACGTTTTCAGCAACCAAGCAAGCTTCAAAGGTTAGCATTGATTAGGCGATTGAGCCAGGTAACATGGATGTTCTCAAAAATCTCACACAGGCAGGCCCTAGACCCTAAACCTAAACCCTGATATAAAAGAATCATATGGGGATTGTGGGCCCCGTCTGGGGGCTATTTTGAGAAACTCCCCGATTCTACAGTGCTACAACCAAACTGGGGACCACCCGGTCCTTGATTGACTGGGTTGCTTTATATATACCCATTATGGTAACTTAATTTAAGTTCCTTAACAGCAACCCAGTTCATGTAGGACTTCTGTGAATCAATCTGGCACTCAGAAGAATGAAACGGCAAAGGCTGTTGACAAAAGGCATGTAATCGTGCTCAGGGGCCCTACACTAAACCCCAAAAACTGAATCCTCCACAGAAAGCCTCAACCCCGTATAAACCCAATACCCTGAACCCTGTGAAAAGCTACCTGGGAGCTTCTCCAAATAGCCCTTAGACAGCGCTTAGTAGATCCCTACCCACAACCCCAGATATACCTGAAACGGCAATACCAGTATAGCCAAGCCCAATTATTTACGGTGTGCACATGTCATGGTAACTTAAGTAACTTAAGTTTAATTCACGTCCGGGAGAACTTTACGAAGACTCGGTAACTCAGCATCTTGAGCGCTCAAAGCTCTTCATCTAGCACCCTAAGCTTGGCCAAAACCGCAAAACTTGCTCTGAAGCCACTGTGATGCATACCCTTGGATCCCAACTCCAAAGAACTTCAATCTGCTAACCCGTAGGTTTTGATGGTTTAGGGTTTGGGGGGGGGGTAGGGTTCTCCTGGATCCTATAAGCCTGAACAGTCGACTAATCCTTAGGTGGCCACCCTGCAATAGTGGTATAACAATCACCATTAACCCCTCTAGTCACTGGTGCAGGGTGAGGTCTCCTACACTAATCCATAAGCTGGATCCTACACTGCATCAGCTCAGGTCAGGACTTTTCTTCGGCAGGCCGAACTTAAACTTGCTGCCTTTTGCAACAAGATGAATGCGGTTTGAGGTTGACAGGTGGTTGGCGTCTTGGTATGGCTTAGAAATGCGTAAGCGTTTGGGGTTCAGGGATCAAAGTTCTTGGGATGCAGCCATGAAGATTCTGGCGCAATCTGTGAGCCCTACTTCCAGGGCCAGCGGGAATGCACAAGTGCGGTATAACGATTTATAACCCCTTTAAACCTCCCAGTTCACCTGATCCTCCAAGTACACCTTTTTTTGGTGGTCTTGAACCAGGTCGCAAAGTTAAAAGGCTCCAATGATACCGCCTGCACGGGACAGCAACCCTGACCTCTGAACCCTAAACCCTACACCCTGTCCCCAGAAACCTGAATCTTCGCCTCTTCTAGCCATCACAGGCTTCATCGTAAGACACGCCCAACCCACCAAAAAAGAACAAGGTCCGCCTTCTTCACGGGTGACCAAGAGCGCTTGCTTTCAACACCAATGCTCTATCAAAGTGGTGTCTAAGTTGGTGTCTTTAGTGTACGGTCTAGTGTCTAGGACTTTTAAGGGCTTCAAGTACCCAATACAAGATGTGCAACATGAGAGCCTTATCAACTATGTGAAGTAGGGCTTCTGAAGGGCTGGTATGCTCTTGTTCTAATTGCACGGCCTCAAAGGAGGCAAGGATGCCAACCAGTGATTCAAAACATGCACTAGTACTGAACATCTACAGACCTAAATGCGAACCCGCCAACACAGAGCAAGGTACACCTGAAGAAGAATACATGTCTTCTGCAACCCGACGACAAGAATCCGCGCAAACTTCTTTCAAACATGAATCAAGTTGCTACGCCTGTCCAATCATCTGCAACTGTCAGGACAGGCGAAGGACGCCTCCAGCAGACTTACACCCTAAAGCCCCAATCTCAAAATCTGAATGGCTCTACATTGCTTAGAACTAAAGACACTGAACACAGCACTGCTTCAGCTTCACGACAATGATGGCAGTTTGCCTGTGGAGTCCGGTGTGCTGAGACAAACAGACGTCGGCATGCCCACCTGCGCAGGATCGGGATCATCTCACCCCCTACGCAGTTTTAAGGAAGTTAAGGGTTTAGACCTAGTAATTAGCAATGGTTAAAGAATTAGTAGGTCGTAACTATGGAACATCTCATAATATTAATGGCGAGTATTACTCCAGTAATAACATGATCATGGCGCGCATTTCCTCTTTTGCAACCTACTGTGAAGTCCCCCTAACCCTGCAGGCAGGCTTTCGGATAGAAAGCTTGGAATGCTGGCATTGTGGTGTGGGGCTAAGGGTTTAGGAAATCGGCTGTTCGATGCATATGTAGTCTACGGGTTTAGTGTTCAACCTAGACCGGAAAGCCTTCCAGGGCTCGGGTTTCAGGCGTATGTGGTTAGAGGAGTAGGACTTATCATAAGTAATGCACATTATGCAAATTTGCTGGGAAGCACATTTAGGGAGGAGACCAACATGAACTACTGGTTCCCCTTCGAGATGCAAACTATCAAGAATCGCCCTCCGTATCCCTTATTGGGTTCTAGTATTCAACAAATAGGGGCACCAATGTCTACACCCCTTATATTCCAGCTGCTATTCATTATTCAGTGCTGCCGTCAAAACACTAAAAAAAAGGATCCCGCTACATAAATAAAATAAGGAAGCCAATGCCTCAACACGTATAAACAAAAGGTCCCTGAACCTTGTATGTCCCTATAATATCGTTATAATATCCCTACATACATAACCCCTATATCCCCCTTTGAGGGATCCCCAACAATGATCCAATCTTGGGCTGAAGGTGCAGGCCCTAAACCCTAAACCATAGACCCTAAACGGTGGCAGGTTGAAGGTTTGACCTCGACGTGATGTCTGAACCCTCTGATCAAGAGGCTGAAAAGTGGGATAAAGGCTTCAGGGTTTAGGGTGGGCTAAAAGATCTTTGTTGTAGATTCCACTATAGTGGGGTTTACATCCTTTACCCCACCTTCCGCTACCTCACCTTTTGATCCATGTGATCTAAAACCCAAACCCTCGACCCTAAACCCGCGGTGGGATGCGAGGAATGGCCCATCCACCGAGCTGGAAAAAGTGACAATGGCACACAACGTAAGCAGGGACCTCGTGTCGCCGTCATCTTCAGAAGTGGGGATTGCGAGTTTCAACTCGTCCTGGCCCTTCTGCTTGGTCAGAGCATACACCGCAAGTCCGAAATATGCGGGCTCAGGCCAGGCCCTGGCTTGGCTGACGCGCCTGTAGGTTGTTCATCAAAGACACGAACTTGGGGAAGTTCAAATGAGGACCAGACAGGGAGATACTACGCCATCGACAAATATGAGGAAAATCAAACGGTGAAGCTTGCTGGTCCAAAGCCAAGTCTTGCGGACCCGCCTCCAGCTGTAAAGGCCGCGGCGTAGAGTTAAAACTCAACAAGTTTTGTGCACCAGCGGTTCCCCAAGCCCAGAACAATAAGCCCTGCCAGAGCTCTTGGGCTGGTAGAAGGCATATGATGGTGATTTCTCGAAGTACCCTTATAAAAAACAGATTTCGGACCCCAAAAATCCCCGGGTAATCTCCATATATCTCTAAGGTCCATAGGGGGGCCCCAATCTTGGAATCCACAAATGCTTGCCTTTGCAGCCATGTGCATGGATGCTGGGTATGAGCTGGGCAAAATGGGCCCTTAACCCTTAGCCTGTAGCCTTTTTCAAAAGAATTTAGAGGCCTTGGGTTAAGTTGTGGGGTACAGGACATGTAAAATCGGGCCCAGATTTCAGCGTCCCAAAAGACAGTTCAAAACGCACAAACTAGTAATAACTAATCCGTAGTTATTACATGATGCAATCCGACCGGGCAGCGCACTTTTTCCAACCATGTCAACTCCAGTGGCTGTATTCCCCGTCAAAAGTCTGTTGCACCGAGTTGCAACATTTTGGTGTCCAAATGTTGTTTACAACGTCTCGTATTACGGAGACGGATATGACATTGTACATTCCCGTCGCTGGTGTACGATTTCCCGTCGTAGTTTAGGACACCATTAACTAACTAAGGACAAAACTCGCATGGACGATGTCCATGCCTGGTATGTTTTCAAAGCCCAAGCATGAGGCTACCGGGATGTCACCAATGACTTTGAGGCATCGTTTTGTGATGGCCTCTTGGGGCAATTTGATGTGGGACCATAACAGTCCTGATGGAAGGGTTTCGAACCTGCTGATGGGGTCCGACAGATTAGCTTTCGTCAGCACCCGTTCAATGCGATGAGCAATGCCCCTGCGGTTGTGCCATGTCCAATGTGCACTAATTAAACAATTCAGGGGTTGATGCTCCCCTACGCCGTTTATGAGGGCGTGACAAGCGGCCTCGTTTTCGCAGCACTGGATGTAGAAGTTGCCCAAGATGGGTTCGCAGACCAATGGTGCTATGATGGCCACCCAAACCTCTAGCAGGTATATGAACGCGGTGTTCGAGCTGACGTGTCGAAGAATTTGTTGTGGTAATCTCCCTTGGAAGTACCAGGCTCGCGTTGTCTCGCCTCGCACTCCGGCAAATGACTGCGCCCCAGCCACTCTCTGTATACTTGGGAGTAGTCGGTGGGGTTCCATCCATCCGGGATGTCATCACTGGGCCGAAGTTTGTTGTCACCTGCGAGGTAGTAGGCGTCGGTGTAGATGATGGCAAACTGTCTGTGTTGGATTTGGAGAGGGAGTCTCGTGGGTCTGCAATGCTGTATGATGTCGAGCAGCGCGTGTAATGCTGATCTGGCTGGCTTGTCGAGTTGTGATACGTTGCTGTGCGCTCTGGAATATATGGCTTTAAGGGGGGCCCGTCCGACCTTGCCAAACAGTCGCTCGGTGAGGAAGTTGCACTTGCCAGCCATCCAACGTGCTTGATCTGGGTCAAGTTGGTCATGTCGGAGGCAAAGTTGTATCTCTTGGCACATCCGTTGTACACGTTGTGGGCACGGTGTTAATGTGATGTGTTGGGGTTCTGTGCTGATGATGACTGCTTGTATCTTGTGGGAGTTGGCTGGTGGTTGTCGTTTGCTGGTCTTCATGTTGTATCCCCGGGCTCCATTGAAGTCTTCGAACGCCCGGAAGCCGGATTCGGCGTGAGGTGTAATCTCTGTGCTGCCATAGTCGTCAACGTAGCGCATGGTGGGGCAAAGGAGGATGATGCGGGATACTGCGACCATGGCGCCACCGAATCTGTTGTAACCCCATATGCTTGCTGAGGAACCGAAGAGGAGGACGTTGTGACTCCATAAGGTGGGTCCCTCTGATGTGTTGAGCAGCACGTATACGCTTGTTGTGGCTGGTCGAGGGGGAGCTGTCTGTATGCTCCATCGCGGTCATGGTGCTGGTGTGGGTCATGTTGGTATGTGTGGATCGCCAGGGATGCGAAGTGGTCTGGGGTGTGATGATACGGTTGATTGTGCATGATGCAGGTGGAGTTGTGCCCACTGCGGCGCCAATGTTCCCCTCGTCTGATTTTCTCGTTGAGATCTGAGCCTACTTGTTGTATGCTGAAAGGGAGCGCTATCGCTGGTGATGGGTGTGGTAGACTCAGGAGTCGTAGCTCGGGGTATGGGCTCAGTGCAATGGCCTTTTGTTGCCAATGTGTCGGTTGTGTGAAGGGGCCGTTCATCCTGCCCATCTTGACTTCCTGTACGATCTCGTCGAGCATGAGCTGGGTGGTCGTCGACTCAGGTTTTCTGTAGCTTCTGTTGTATGTATTTCTCGTTGTGCTCGATGAAGTCGTCCTGGGATTTTGGGTTCGGATACTTCTGGTCGGTCCTGATGTACCAATTGGTGCCCGGCTGTAGCTGGCCCATGAGACGAAATCCATTCGATAATTCCCGGTGTATGATGTCTGCTTGTGGATAATTGATTTGTCGTAAGTCGTTCCGGGAAGTTGATCCCAGGTGGGAGAAAGCTCGATGCTGCGATTGCGCTCCACGAACTGCAAATTCGCCATCACGGTTGCGAGGTGGCTGGTGCAGATGAACTAGAGGTCGTCAAAGATGAGGAGCTGGTGGAGCTCCTTGGTGAAATGGGCGGGCTGCCCAAAATGATGTCCTTGGCCTCGCGCAGGAAGCCGGCCAAGAATTCGCCACGTAGGCGAGACTTGATCACCAGGAACAAGTCGTTGATGGGGAGGTCACGCACCTCACGGTGAAAGCCACCTACTTTTCGTAGGATTTGTTGTATGGTCTTGTTCTCAGACCGTAATTGCTCCCAGAGCCAATGTTTACCACGCTCAAGCAGGTGGTGCACTTGTTGTTGGGTTCCATGCCAGTTTGGGAAAGGGTAGTCCTGAACCATCCGCCCCAAAAGATCCAAAGCCCTCGACTAGACCAACGGTGCAACCCCAGCCCTGTACTAGTTGTATACTAGGAATACTATACAGGAAAACCTATATAATATCATCACCATTATCCCTTGTAGTCTCTGTTACTGGGTGGGGGGGTCCTCCTAAACTAGACCAAACATCCGGAACCCCTGGGCACCAAACCATGGTCCTCAAATCTGCACCCTCAACTCGCAGCTCCCCTCTTGTTTTCAGGGTTTAGGGCTCCAATCCCAACTAAGATGAACCTCATAGCCCCGTGCTAAAGGATAGTAGCGTCTCTGTAGACATATATGTACATATGAGATGTGTGTGTATATTATATATATATACGCGCTATGCATGTATGTATGCATGTATGCATGTATGCATGTTTGCATGTTTGCATGTATACATGTATGCATGTATGCATGTATGCATGTATGCATGTATGCCTGTATGCCTGTATGCATGTATGCCTGTATGCATGTATGCATG
>CAJNIZ010036668.1:103391-116147 GCA_905231905.1 Symbiodinium pilosum | reverse complement strand
ATGCATGTATGTATGTATGTATTTACGTACGTACAAGGCCGTTTGGCGGGCTTCTATGTTCGTTTGGAGTAGTACTGTTGAACAAGCTGGCGCCCCATTTCTCTACCTGACCAACACTCAAATTAACTGTACATCCTGAACCCCACACCTCAGATCATTGTCCAAAAGCCCGAAGACCTAGACCCCTCAGACCTTAAGCTAAACATATTGGTGCTCGAGAGGCACTGGCAAGTGCATCCCTATAGCCGTTCCTACCAAGCCTTTACAATCTCTAATTTCCCCCGCACTATATCATGCTACTATATTGTATATTGGGGGCTTATAGCAGTCCCTGTAAGTATTCCCTCCCATACCCCACTAAGCCCTAAACCCTAAACCCTACGGGCAAGATACCCTAACCCTAAGCCTCAAGCACCAGATACCCTAATCCCCACACCGGGAACCCTACCCTATGCCTCAGATACCCTGATGCCTAAACACCCTGAACCTGAAACCCCAAACCCTGAACCCTTAATCCTAAACACCCTAAACTCTCAACCCCAAACACTAAACACCCTAAACCCTGAACCCTAAAACGTGAGAATGGGCCCTCATGCCTGCACCATGCGCTCCCAGAGCCACTGAGTCTCCTATTTGCGGGGATGATTGAAGGGGTTTAGGGTTTAGGATTTTAAGGTTTGGGGTCTAGGGGCTAGGGGGGTTCGATATTCTTTGGGGGGGGGGGATGATTGCGGGCGTTTAGGGTTTAGGGCTTAGGCATCACAATATCACTCCTTCAACTGCTTGGGATGCCTGCTAAGTTCACGCGGATGATTTGCGCCTCTACACCCTAAACCCTTACGCTTAACCCTAAACTTTGAACCGCGAAACCCTGAACCCTAAACTGTGTGGCTTCTGATCGTGATGACATTTTTCAAGGCAAGAATGGGAAAGGTTTCTGTAAAAGGGAAATTTCGAGAAACTCTGCGGGAAGACGCTGTTTGCTGTTTGCCCGAGTTCTGAGGCAAGAAAGGATGTTCTTTGCTTGTCCTCACTTTGCGGAACGATTTTGCAGTGTTCACATTTGGGGGTTTAGGGATAAACTATTCCTAAGGGTCCAAGAACCCAAGTAATGGGATTTTAGGGCCAAAATACTGTAATATTAGTGGTATTTGGGCCCTAAAACCCCATCATTCAGGTCCTTGGACCCTTAGGCCTAAACCCTAATCTCTTAAACCCTAAAACCCTCTTATTTGGGTCCTTGGACCCTTAGGGTATGGTATCGGGTCAAGGCGTGAAAGAGCGGAATGTGAAGAACGCGCTCCAGCTGGCAGGGCTTGGACTTAGGCCTATATGAGTAGCGTTTTTTTTGGTCGTTAAATTAAACCCAGTAAGATTATATTCCATATATCAAATACTATGCCCCAAAAGGAGGATAGAATTTACTCTATATTGGTACCATGGTATCCCCAAATAAAATACTACTCATATAGGGATTGTGTAGGGGCTATATAGAACTAGGGGGTATACAAGGGTATACAGCAGCATATACGGGGGCATGGAGGCTGTTGGATTTAGGGATACTACTCAAAGAATGGAGAATCCCATGGAAGAGAAACATGAAAAAGGAAATGGACGCAGGCATGATCTAGTTAGTTGGAGTTCTGGGGCCAGGTAGACATATGATCAAACGCGAGTGCTATGTAGACTAAAAGTTATACTGTACAGGGATGTAGGTTATGACCTGGTTACGACTTCAGTGTTTTCCTACGTAACTATGAGCCTGAATCTATGCTTTAAACAACCACGCCCTGTGTGGCCTCTACTCATAGTGACCTTGCCTATGACTACCTAAGGACGTGGGGCATCCAAACTTGAATCCCAAACCTCAGCCCCCCAAAATGAAAACCCTCTCTCAAAGCCCAGGACACCTTACGCTAGGAGTACGGCTACAGCACGCCCGTTTGCCAAATGTCACAGCAGTGGTGGCAAGGTATTTACTTCCGAATGGTGGATGCGAACCAATGTCTAGTAGGAAATAAGGGAATACAATCCCTACATAGTCTAAGCGTGAAAGGCAGCGACCAGGTTCAATGCTTTGGCAGTTTGCTTTAGCCCTTCAGTGCGGAAGGTTGACTATAGGCCTGCCATCATAGCTGTGCCCTCTACAATACTCTACTAGGTTACTGTTAAGAAAGTTAATCTAAGAAATTATACCGGGGAAATATATTATTAACTATCTATACCCAGTACGATAACTGAACGTAAGTTCCTTAACAGCAACCCAGTTTAGATGGGAGTTTGCCCAGGTTCCAATTCTCTTCACAGGGGGATCATGTCGCATATGAATCCTAAACACTCGAATCCAGTGGCTATCAAGGCTGGAATAGAATGGCCTGCACAAAGATCAACACATCCGTGTGAAATAGCAAGGCAATAAGCACTGCACGATTCCCCGATTCCACCTCTAGTTCCTGCCGCGCTCCCTATAATGGCGCCAAGATGTATTTCCTTTCAAGGTGCCAGGCAGCCCTGAGTCCCTTGGCCGAATGAAGCCCCGAGGTATCCCAACCCCTTCTGCCAACCTAAAGATCAGTGGACCGTAAGCCTCATTAAACACTGATCCCAGAAATCCTGCTCCATAAGCCCTGAAACCCTAAACCCTGAACCTTAAAGCGAAAACCCGAAACCCTTAATCCTAAACCCTATAAATCTATAAATATAATCCTAACCCATCCCTTGACAAACCCTCTCTTAGCCCAAGTCGTGGAGCCTCCCAAAACCAGGCGTGAGTGACGGCCGGCAAACGTCCATAGCGATCTAGCAGGTCAGCCTGTGTCCGGGCTACAAACATGGCAGCTGCAAAGAAGGGTTTAGAGTTTACTGCAGCGTGTTTTTTTAACAAGCGGACTTTTACGCCTGCCGACTCCGACGCTGGCTTGTGGTAAATTACTGCAGCGTTTAGGGCATAGGGTTTAGGGCAATATGTATACCTAAGGTTTAGAGTGAGGGAATGGAGGAGTGGAAGAGAAAATTACAAAGGTACAATTTTGGGTTTGGGCTTCGGGTTAAGGTTAAGGGCGGTTTACGGAATCAAGGCATGGAAAGGACCATGGAAACCAACATACAGTTGGGATAAACTGCGAGGGCTTAGGGTTGTTGAGGTTTCGGGTTGGGTTGTTTGTAGGACTTGGGCATGCAAAGAAACAGTTGTTTGGGAGGAGCGAACGACATATTTCTGGATGCATGTGTGAGGGATTACTTTCAGAGGGCGATGCATGGTAGAGCGCATGGTTGTACCAGGATTCGGGGCTTGAGACTATGGACGGAGGAAATCTTGCAACGCTCTGCATACTTTATACCATGCGAATCTAAGTCTATTGGGGATGCAAAGTGGTGCAAGATTTCCTCCATCGAAAAGATGGTTGGGCGTTGGGGCTATCCGAAAACTATGGAGGTTTCCAGAAATTCGGGATCCCTTGGGGGGTCTGTGCAACCAGGGTTTTTTTGTATCGGAATCTATTGGACCGCCGATGGTTGGAAATCACCATATTCTCTCCAGCCTAGGCACAGGTCGTCAAATGCTCTCAGGCTGAAAAAATCGAAAGCAGCCAACCTCTGGCACAGACTGACACTGGCACAATATGTCAAAAGCAGGTTCCCTTGTCCAGTCTGGCCAAAAACCAGTACACCATTCCTTCACTAAACGCTTCACACTGAACCCTGAAACCAGGCTACAGCCTTTCACCCCTAACATCTGAACATCTACATAGGCCCTACTGAATCTGCAGCCCCAAACCTGAAGACCCTAAACCTTACCCCTCCAGATATCCACGCCAATGATTCACTGAAGCTTAGTTGGGAATGGAGGGGTGGTTCCCTCAAGTAGTCCTTATATGGTAGTGTCCATGAGTGGGAGGACCAAATTTGAACCCCAACATCTTGTATTCATTTTAGGACCCCACAGAGAAGGCTGCTTCTTTGGAACCGCCCCCCGCCCCGCCATATAATGCACGCGTTCGTCCCCATAATTTCACTACAGCCCACGCCCACTTTGCCAGCTAAGCCCCTGCCCCTAAACCCCAAACCGGAACCAGCAAACGATGTGGGAGTTTCCACTGTCTCTCCAATTCCGCCCCCCATTCATAACAAACTTCCCTGGGCATTACGGGTATAGACATATTCTATTGCTGGCGTGCGATTGCTCGTGTTATTATTACTCTTCTTACTAATATTGCCATCGCTATTGTACGTGTGCTGCCGGTATTCGCCTTGCTATTACTAGGAAACCACTCATACCAACATCAAACACCCCCACCTCCTGAGATTAATTAAGTCTTCCCCATAAAGGACTTTATGTATTGGAGGCCATGTCTCATATTGGGGGCGGGGTGGTTATGTAGTGTTAGTATGGAGGGGCTACAAGCTCTCTAAATCCCTATATAAACCCGGTGCCAATTTCATCTTCCATGTTCCTTTCTCCTTGATTTACCCTTTTGGTGGCAATGTCCCTAAACCCTAAACCCCAATCTTCAAACCCTAAACCCCATATAACCGCCATAATCCTTTTAAAGGAACCCTATAAAATGGCCTGTAAAAGTCCTTAACAGGGTAATTTAGAACAATTTCAGTTCCCAATTTCAAGCCATCTTGGGATTATTCTCCATATAAACCACCATTTAGGGTGAGGTCGGGTGAGGTCGCTGTGAATTGCCCTAAATCCCTAAAACCCTAAAACACTAAAAACCTTCAAGCCCTAACACCCTGAAACCCTAAAACCCTAAGTTTCCCGGCCTTAATGAAGGTATTACGATGCTGGCTGGCCAGGCCTGGGTGATCCACTGTAGCTTCCGCAGGCAGATGCAGCATAGGGAAAAAGGCAGAAGCGAGATGGCCTGCTGGGCTTAGGGTTTAGTGTTTAGGATTTAGCGTTTAGGGTTTAGGATTTAGGGTTTAGGGTGTAGGATTTAGGGTGTAGGATTTAGGGTTTAGGACTTAAGATTCAGGGTTCAGGATTTAAGGGTTCGGGTTGAAAGGGTTCAGGGTTTAGGATTTGGTGGTTTAGGGCTTAGACATCTGGATTGCAGCGTAGAGTTGGGGGTCAAGGGCTTCAGGCCTGGGTTTCCAAGGCCAAGAGCTTGGGGTTGAGGGTTTTGGGCATAGTTTTGGGCCAGGAATTCTTCAGTACTTCAACCTACAGTCCTCCTTAAGGAGATAGAATATGGGGTATATGGGGATCTTATTAGCATATACCCAAAGCCATATTCTATCTACTTAAGGGGGACTATACCCATATGGTCATTCGGGACCATAACATCTGTCATGGCCACAAGACAACACCAAAAGCGCAGGCCTTCGGTAGTTGGAGGAAATCTTGCACCACCTTTAGGGTTTAGGGCCTAGGTGGATTTAGGGTTTAGGGGTTTAACCCATACCCCGCAATCATTCAATAAGAATCAGATCCAAAATCCACAGCATTTACTTGCGTTACTCCCAAAAGCCCCAGCAGGTATTAAAAAAAAAACAGGCCCCAAACTTGTAAACGGGTGCAGCATCTTCCTGCCGTAGCACAAATTACCAAGTTCTCCCGTAATCCTATATGAACCATGCATTTCTTTGTAATCTTTAGCTACAGGTCTATTATGATAAAAAAAACTAGAGTTTAACCCAAATCCTTTATGTGACCGTGTCCTCGGGCTGAACGTCAGAATCCGTCTCCGGCAAGGGGTTCATGAGACAATGCCTCAATTGTCACGGCTACGTAGCTACTCGCGGCCTCGCGGCGCAGCGTTGAGGATCCAAAGCTCGAACTGGAGGGGTATGGGCCTGAACCTGTATCCTGATTTCTGACGCTCCGTATACTTCTCGCTACACCTGATAGGAACAGAGCTCCTAGAAAGTCCTCTGCCTTTCTTCGGCGTTTCTGCATGCACTTTGGATGATACCCACCGCACTGACAGTCAACGATCTGAAGCAAGTCATTGCTTGCCGAAAAGACAGCCCTTGCGTGAGACTTGGCTAAATGTTGTTCTCTCCCAGTGCACCTCTCTCTCTCTCTCTCTCTTTTTCTCTCTCTCTCTCTCTCTCTCGCGCTCTGTCTCTCAATACCCCCTGAACGAGCCAGATGGGAAATGAAAGCTTAACCTCTTCAAATTTCCTTTTGGGCGCGTTCTGACCATTGTGAGGTTTGGCTGTATGGGTCAACAACCCCCACGCACGCACACACAAACCAATCATGTCAAAGTAGTTCTAGCCCTCTTCCCAGCCTAAATTTAGACTTTATAGTAGATATCATGTCCTCTCCGCTCCTCCACCCCCTTCAATATCCGTAAGATGCTGGTCGCATGGCGTGCAGAATAATGAGGCTCCAGCATCAAGCGGCACTCCTGCGCAGGTCATGGGCTACTATGGGGGCTCCCAGTACATGGCCCTACCTAAGCCTAGGCCCTATTACGGGGCGGGGATGAGTGATGACAATTGGGGAGATTCATGAACAGAGAGCTGTGGGGAGCACTGGGAGACTGACTCACTTGCCCCTTTTCTTTGCATTTCAAGCATACTATGGAAGCTACACTCCCCATCACTGTTCTCACAACATGTTAACCCAACTTTAAGTAGGCCAACGATGCATGTACTTTAGGTGGACCCTCCCACCCTATAATAGTGACGATAAGGATTCTATTAGGGTCCTATTCTATTCCTATTATACCACTAGTACCGGGTGGGGGGGGTTCTTCCTAACATGTACCACACAGACTCCCCCAATACTGCAAGCAAGGACCTAGGAAGAGCGCAGCTGGAGGCAACACTTTTGATTTTCATGCGCTAACTGGAAACACACTGGGGAGTTAAGGTGTAGGGTTGGGGGACTTTAGCCACACCCCTGTTGCATTGCGACGCAGCTCCGCAAAAGTCGATCTGCATCCCTCTAGCAGCTGCATAGCCTTAGGCTTTCGGGCCTAGTCCGTATATATCACTTAGCCTGCCTGGCAGGCCTAAAGCCTAACACCCTAACCCCAATCCCTAACACCTTGACCCGAAAACCCGCTTCCTCACTCCGCACTACGGACCCTAAGCCTTAGCCCTACTCCCTAAAGTATCCCCAGGCCTCCAAATAGCCCAAAGTAGATCACATTTATAGACTTAAGGGTCCAAATTAGGGAAAATCTATACATGAAATTGGTGCTTGCGTTATTTGCCGTCCTTTCGAGTCAAACCCAAAACCCTGAACCATACAGGCAGCGTTTGAAAAAACTTGTCCAAAGGGCCCATGTAGGTATTTTAGGGTTCAGGGCTTAAGGGCTTCTGGTTCAGCGTTTAAGGGTTCAGGGGTCTAGGGTTTAAGCGTTGAGTAAGGGAACCCTACGCCCTATTCCCTAGACCACAATCCCATAACCCTGCATGCTCCCTTATAACCCCCATTCCCTAAACCCTAGACGCAAAAACCGCCCCGTGGGTAGGCCTTTGCACCGCAAATCTTCTTTGGATTAAATATAAGGTTTAAGGTTCACGGTTTAGGGCTAAGGGTGCCCTTTTCCACTATCCTTGCCTACCCCCTCTATATCCCTGTTTCTCCAGATATAACCTTGGTATCACCGTGTAACATACCAATCAACCCCACGTAACCCTTCAATGTATCAATGAACCCCAAACTCTGTACCTATACCCAACCCTAAGCCCTAAACCCTAAACCCTTAGCCCTACCCTAAACCCCCCTATATGTACCAATAAAGCTTAGTCCCCCTCATCGGCCTTTGCCCCGCAAAGCTTCATGACCTCTCGGGAAAGGAGCTTTGCCTTGGTCAAAAGACATGAACTTAAAACCCTAAATCCTGAAAACCTAAATCCTAAGCCCTAAATCCTAAGCCCTAAATCCTAAGCCTTAAGCCCTGAACCCTAAACACTAAGTCCTAAACCCCAAACATTTAGGGTTTAAGTTTCCGGCTTGGGGATGAAATGGGGTTTAGGGATTCCCTAAACCCTAAACCCTAAACCCCAAACCCTCGGTCGTGTTGAGCATTTAGGGATCTGGGCTTGGAATTTCAGGACACGGGTTTAGGGTTGAAGGTTTGGAGTTTAGGGCCTGAAGCTTAGGATTTCGAGGTTTAGGATTTCCGGGTGCCTTCTTGTAGTAATTTTTGGGAAGCTCTGCAAGGTTTTAGGGCTTAGGATTCCCCAACCTGAACCCTAAAACCTGAACCCTAAGCCCTGAATGTTTCCCAAAAATTAGGGGTACCTTACTGGTGTTCCCTATATCTTGAGGATTATAATATAGCATTTTAGGGTCTACGTTGGGATCCCCTTGTTTTGGATGGGGCTTCCTTTGCTTTCAACCTCTATCCCAAGCGATCAACAAACTGCTTTCAATAGTGCTAGGTACCCCTGTCTTAAACTCTGGCTTGAAATTATATGCAATTCACAGCCAATACCACGAACTCGGAGCAGGCACCATCTTTCCTGACTTTAGCTGCGAAAGAAGGTCTAGTCTAGACCCTATGTGCCATCAGTTAAAGCCTTGCCTCACCCGTAACCCCAGCCCTTGGCTGCTCGCTGGGATTTGGTAGTTTCCCTAAATAGGGGACCGCCATATAGACCTCAATATACTATGGTGGTGATTGCTGGGACCCCCAAAATGGCAGGGAACCCCCGATTTCGATGTAAGCTGGTTCAGCTGTCTTTGTTCAAGCATTTCACTGGTGCACAGGAGGGCGCAGCCAAATGAAACAGACTGCGACGCTGCACATATACACCCCGTCGCTAACTCCTCCTCTTGCAAGTCCCTTGTGTGCAGGTCATTGACTTCTCCAGAGCCACCGCGCAATGACTCAAAACCTGCGGATGTGGTGTGCCTGCGTTGGGGGGCGAACGGCTCTTGCAGTCGCGCCTCCATCTTTTGATGGTGCTGCTGCTTTTGCTCTTGCAGTCGCAGCTGCAGCTGCTGTTACAAATCCCAGAACAAGTCTTCCTGGCCGTTTGCACTATCAATTTCTGAGTATGAAGAGAACTAATTTGGAAGTGTATGTTCATAATCCGACATGTGGACTGAAGCCAATACAGCTAATCCGGGAGACCAGCATTTGGACTGAAGACAATACAGCTAATCCGGGAGAAGTTTGCTTATAAATCACGATTTGTTGTGATCACGGTATTACTAAAACCTAAACCCTAAATGCCTGAAGTCCTTTGTTGTCATTATATGACTAAACCCTAGAGCCTAAATGCTTGAAATCACAGAGAAAGTCTTCCTGGCCCGTTGTTGTTACCTACCCCCTCTTCAGGACGAGAGGCAAAGAGCTTGGAGAGCTCCAATCGCTTGGTTCTCGCGGCCTGCGGCATTGAGGTTGAAATTCCGTGATGTAGGGGAACATCTACAAAAATATGTACAACAGCTATGCAGGTTGCATGATGTGTAGGGTTTGGGGGTCTAAATGCTTAGGATACTCGAGCACCACATAGAGAAATGCATGAACACAAAATGCAAGCTGGACTTATACGTGGGGCCCTATGGGGACTGTGATGTACGGGCTTAAACGATTAGCATAGGGTTTTGGGGTCTGAAGCTATTGTTCGGGCTTCTATAATGCCCTAGACTGCTTGGTGCTTAGTTGGGTAGCAGGGTAGCGTAACCCAGTGCAAGATTGCGTACATTTACATCCCCCTTCCCCCTAAAGCACCAGTAAGTAGGTAAAACCGGTGAGTCATGGATGTTGGGCCTAAAGCTATATCTTTATCTTGGGCGAGATACAGTCATGAAAGAGGCCTTTAAGGTGGCACTCTTTCTTAACAACCTAAGGCACAAGATGCAGTCATGGAAGATGTCCATTTGAGGTACCAAATACTATAATAATACAAGGAATATGGAACCATAATATTGGAAATTATTTCGGCCCCTGTATTAGGGCCAACAGGCTCAAAGCATGCAATGCACACACCTTGCCTATAACGCTGGTCATTGTTTTGCTTCTGAGACCACAGAGAAAGGAATGCATGTCCAATGGCCAGTAGCAGCTTCGCTGTGAGGAAGCCCGAGGGTGTAGCATGTAAGAACGGCAAACCCTATCCACAGGTTCCCTTAGGTCCCTATACACCCTGTATACTCGCACTTTCTGTTTCATGTTCTATTGGATGCTCTCCATCATCAGGTGTAATATCCCTATACAATCCCTGAGGTTCAAGTGCAATCACCAAGTCGCCTTGCCTCTGCCCAGACCAAAGCCTTCACTCCATCACAACATAGGAAAGCCCAGAAGAACCAATGCTGGTGCTGAACGGGGGGTGGGGAACGGATCAAGATGAAAATGACGTAGGTAACTGTAACCTGCATATACTCAGGACTTGCAGAAAGCAGAAAATGACGAATGTAGCGCAATTTTTGCAAATATCACCCAAGGTCTACTGCTTAGTTGAGAGGGTTTCGGAAATCCTGGGCATACCCCCTATCAAACTACCTACATTGCCTCCCAAACCCTAAACCCCAAACTCTACTCCCGCGGCTCCGCCCCCCTGAAACATCAGGAACCTTGAGCCCTAAACCCCTCACTAGACCACTGATTCATAAACCCCCCTCCCCTAAATAGGGATTATACTAAGGATTATAGAGATAATGGAAAGAAAATGGAAACTACTATAGTATACTGAGTATTCAATAGGGGTTATAATAGGGATCCTAATATTCAGGCCCTTAAAAGGAGGAGGGCTACTAACTAGGGGTCTACATTAAACGGCATTGCCCATCAGCCTGGGTGGTGCTAATGCTCCCCGGCGACAAAGGCGAAAAGGATAGCCTCAACTGTGTACTGTAGGGGCCTGAAGCCCCCAGATGAGGTTTATGGGTCCCTAGGGATCCAAATAGCCCAATGTAGGTAATATTTACAGACTTTGGGGCCCAATGTAGGGATTATTTGTATACATGGATACCTGGGGGGTATGTTAAGCTATAGTTACATGAGGGTTAAATACTGGTAATCATTCAGACTTCTTTCTTGAAGGCTTGAGCTTATCTCCTTAGGGCTTGTCTGCTAGAGGGTTGGGGTTAAGGGATGCTCCTTTCTATGCCGCTGGATTGAGGGTATTAGTTGCATGTGTGTGGGTCTGTGTTCGTTTGTTTTAGTAGTCGTTTTGAATGTTCTTCTGTTTATGGCACGTCTATATACATATATAGCCTAAACCCTAACTGATGTATTGGATTTGGAGGTGTATAGAGCTGGCCCTCTCCAAATCCTACAGTTTTGTCAATAAGTTATAAGCAGCACTCGAATGGCTACAAGGGAAAATGGGGGTTTAGGTCTTAGGGTTTAGGGTCCTCTTGAGTCCTCTTATAATAGAATATATTACTATTACAGGGTCGGGGTCTACCCAAGTTATAAGGATCACATTCAGGGTCCCCTCCTTTAGCGAATCTACCATGAAGCCACTGACCTCTTAACCCTGTTGCGAGCCCGAAATCCGAAACGCTAAAGTGTGTGTTGCATACGGTTCCCCATTTCGCCGCTTTAAAAGTTTCAAAGATCACCTTGTTGACAGTCTACTACATTTTGTTGATTTGTTTTCTTTTGGTCGTTGCAGGGACCCTCCCAACCCTACCCTACACTCTAAACCCTAACCCTGATCCCTTATTACACCAAAGGTTTGGGCACTCGAGTGTGACTTCGTTTGATTGCATAACAGGGTTCCCTTATGTATAAGGCTTACATGGGGTTATATAGTGTCCCTTACACGGGGCTGCAGGGGTTCTTTCCAGTTTAGAGATTAGGGGTGTAGTAGTACCCCAATAGTAATAGAAAATCAAATGACGGAAGTCATGGATGGAAGCACTGTGGGGACCCCCAAAGTCGATAAACAATGGGCTAAAACCCGGAAAAAACGTCGAACATGTCATCATACTTTTGGAATCCAAGCGGGCAGCAGGAACCCCTCAAGATCCTCCTTGGTTTGGGGTTAAGGTTTTATTGTTCAAGGCCTTCAAAATCAACAATGACCCAAAGCTGTTCCCTCATAATGCTTTAGCACTATATGAGGGACGCGCTTGCGTGTCAATTGGGAAGGATATTCATGGGTGTAAAGAGAGTTCCCTAAGACCTCAAACCCAAACTCTCAAACCCAAACTCTAAACCCTCTCAAGCCCTGAGCTCTAAAACCTAAACCCTAAATCACTATAAATCCTACTTAAGCCCCTTAAATCTAAACATCTGAGCACCAGCACTGGCTTGGAGAGAAAGGAAGCTCGCTGCGCACAGATGCCCGATGACCAGCTGAGCATAGTTGAGGCATGTTGGGGCTTTAAGTCCAAATAGGGTTTAGGGTTTGGGGTTTAGGGTTTAGGAAGTCCAAATACATACAAATAGGGGTCTCCCAAAAAGAGGGGTACATTTTTAAGGATCTGTATATTAGGGTTATAGGAGTTTGGGATCTATATTGGGTCCCCCAATCTTGGGAAACTACCAAAAAATATATATACACATACACGCAATCCTACAAGTTGCAGTAGGCTACTTTGGGACCTGAAGTCTACATGTTGCACCTGCTTTGGGCTACTTGGAGGTCGGGACAGAATAAACGGGGGGGCCCTAATCAAGTTCGGGAAAAGTTGTTTGGGGGGGCCGGGCCAATCCCGATCCTTAACCCGAACCCTAAACCCTAAACCTTAAAACCTATACCTTAGTTTGTTTTTTCTGCCTGGGCGTTTCCAGAAGCCAGCACGCATTATTCCGTTCCTGGGTTGTTATTAATCCGTTCAGCTCGGATTTCGCTCTAATACGAACCACTTTTTATTATTCC
>CAJNIZ010036668.1:62895-103291 GCA_905231905.1 Symbiodinium pilosum | reverse complement strand
GATTTCAATTGATTTTAAAAGGAATTCTAATTAAATTTCAATTGATTCTAACAGGATTTTATTTCGATTTCAATTGATTTTAAAAGGAATTCTAATTAAATTTCAATTGATTAAAACAGGATTTTATTTCGATTTCAATTGAGTTTAAAAGGAATTCTAATCAAATTTATGGTGATTCTAGCGGGATTTTAATTCGATTTCAATTGATTTTGAAAGGAATTCTAGTTAAATTCCAATTGATTCTAACGGGATTTTAATTCGACTTTGATTGATTTTGAAAGGAATTTAAAGGCGGCCCTACCAAATCCTTTCAATAAATATGCCCCCCTAATAACAAATAATTTCTGACCCCCCGGACTATTTATTATTACCGGGGAGGGGGGGGGGACGTCGTTTTTCTTATCAGGGGGAAGGGATTAACCCTGTACAGCTTTAAGGCTCGGAGGAGGCCTGTTGAGAAATCAGCACATGAGGCTTCTTTGGCATGGCAAGCCCAAAGTTCCCTAAACCCTAAACTTGATGGGCTAGGTTGGGGCGGGGGATGGTCTGGGTTTCAGGGTAAGGTTTAGGGTTTAGAGTTTAGAGTTTATAGAGGAGTTGGCTGCCTTGGCTTAGGATTCAAGGGTCTTGGGGCCAAGGTAATCCAAGACCTGAAACACCAAACTCTCTAAACCAAACCTCGACCCCCCTCAAGTACCCTCTATAGAGCCCAAATACCGCAAATAGAACCTACGTAGATCTTCCTTCAAGGTTTTTGCACGGTCCTGGTATCTCCCTAAAATACAAACCGAGCCCCCCCGGCCGGCCTGAATCCGCATCGCTACCGTCGATGCTCAGCCGGTGATGGTCCTTCATAGACATAATATCTAGGGGTCTATCTGGATAAGATATGGGGGATATGTCGGGATTATGGGGACCCTAAACCCTAAACCTTGGAAATACCCTAAACCCTAAACCCTGGGGATACCCTAAACCCTAAACACTGGGATGAGACAGGGTATTTATGCGGCAGGTCACTTCAAGGTGGTGAATTCAGGGTATGGGGAGCTCAAGGATCAGCCATATATGTCTCATGGTAGAATTTGGTCAGGCAAAAGAAAGCCCAACTTACAACGAATCTTTGGTAAAGAGATGTGGAGGTTTGAGGGTACAAGGCTCAACAGATTTAGGGCTTCTTCAACTCGAAGCCTCTAACTCTAGGTCACTGTAGGTCAGGCGCGCCCATGCGCTTGGATCTCTCAGGACCCTGAAGGCTTTATGGGATGCTACAAAACCTCCTTCCCCTGCGGTTTAGGGTTTAGGGTCTAGGGTTTAGGGTTCAGGGTTTAGGGGCTAGAGATTTAGTTTTAGAAGCCTTACATATTGGGGGACACATTGAATGTCTGGAGTGGGCAGTGTTTAAAGTAGGGGGAGGATTGACGTAAGGACCCAGTTTGGTAACCAATAGCCTTTTGATCGCACATCCCCTACATGCTCGCAATTTCCACCATATCTTTAGCTGTTTAACCAAGTAAGCCACCATTGTGCCGGCCAGCTTGTTTGCGTGCGCGTGCTGACCCCTATGAGAAACCCTACTCAACCACTTGGATACGATGTCATGGAACTATTGTTGCTCAAAAACTGCGACCCGTTCAAAAGATGTGACCCAAGCCGATACCACAGGAGCCTGAATGATACTGATGTTCCGTCGTACTGCTGGCACTGAAGGAGACTATCATCCATACCGGAACTTCAATCAACAGTTTAAACAAGGAACTTCCCTGTGCATACGTAAAACGGTTTGGTGAATTATATCCTTTTCCATACTATGCAGCTATGGGCTGTATACATAACAGACTTTCCGAATCCTCCAACACGTTGCTCTGAACCCCAACAAAATCAAATCAAGTGGTCGGGCTGAAGCAGCCATGCGTTACACTGCCTAGCCACTGCCCCTACTTGGAGGGTCAGGGGGTCTTAGTATGTATACTTATAGCCCCTATAAGTCCTATAACAACCCCAGTTATCCCCCTACTTACTGAGTCCCCCTGACCCTCCAAGTGCCCCATGCTACTCATATATGGAACACCTTTTAAGGGAAAACGAATGCTATGAGTACCGTGTGCAGTGACTGTTATAAGGAGACCATCTGCACAAAGTAGTGCTCTTGGGAATTGTGGGAGCCTGCCCAAAAAACGTTGAAATGTGTCCAGAACCAAACCCCTAAACCTAACCCAAAACCCCAAACCTCTCAACCTATTCTACTATGATGACTTTCTGGGAGTCCTCGACATGGCCAGTGGAGAAGTACCTGCGCGCTGTGCAGTGTAGGGAGCGTAGGCCTAATGTAGGGGCCTCAACAACTCGAATAAGCCTCTTCGTTGTACATCTTACGATAGATATATAGGGATTATTGTTATATATTAGACCATAAATATATAGGTCCTTATATGGAATATTCTACTATACATATAGGGGTTCATTGTGTTCTTATTCTATAGATAGACAAGGATTGTAAGAAGCTGTTCCTGTACTTCATCAGCCTGCTACCTTATATACTTTCCACCACCTTTACCTGGCTGTAAAGAGACCATCTTTCTGAGCATGGTTTTTGGAAGTCCTGAACCTTCGCGGTTTAGGGTTTAGGGTTCAGGCTTTAGGGTCAAATCCATCCTAGACCCCAAGTACCCCCTGCAGTGCCCAGATGCCTACAAATAGGACCTACATAGATCCCGTTTCAGGGTACTTGAGGGTCCTGGCTATTTAGGAAGTCTGCAAGGTTTCAAGCAATTTTCTCAGTCAAAAGTTGTTGCCAGCTTCCAAAAGAGGGTGAGGCCGGCCAACCCCGTGACAACGCAGCAGCCGCACGGCTTCGGGGCTAGGATCCCCTGATAACCTAGGATTCGAAAGGGCCCTGTTTTCATTGCTTCATCTTATGGTTCTATTGGGAACCTAGGATCCTTGCACGGATGCCCAGAGGGATCTATAATCTATTTGGTCTGAGGAGTATGGTTTAAACCCTTGTGTACCCTCTGTAGAGACCATTCATGATCCGCCTATTAAAAAGAAAAACATGCCGGCTGCCGCTACTTCCATTCCTTCTTCTATGTCTTCTACTCGTACTCCACATTTGCAGCTACGTGGGTTCAGGCTGCACCCTAAATCCTAAACCAAGGCCCACAAAGATTTCAGCGGAGTCGAGACATCAGGCCTGTCCGCAGCCAGCAAGCACTGAAGCATCTAGCGGAGTGAGATTTGAGCCCTGGACTAGTTTTATATTGGTTTTCCTCAAGAATCTCGCCCGAACCCCATGTACATCCCCCTATAACCCTCCAGCCTAACTTTAGTCCGTAGCTCATGTGCTTCCGAACATTGAGGGTACGGTATCTTATGAACGTCCTCGACTCGACTCGGCACCATTGAGCCCATGCCTCGCACCGCCTATTCCAAAACCAGAGTAAACGATGTATACTGCCATGATTAAATCCGTACTGCCTGGACCCCTAAAGTAGGTAAACTAATAGCCCAAAACCACTAAAAACAGCCCAACATGCAGTTATTTTGCATACTTTTGGGGTTCAGGTAGCGCCACTCCCGAAAAGCTTACGCAGAAACTTCAAGCCCTAAACCCCACAGAACCCCAGCTACCCTAAACCCCTAAACCCTAAAACCCTAAACCCTAATCAGGACCCAGAGGCCCCATTACCCCCGAAGAAATGAATTTACTTCAGATTACGCGAGGGCTCTTAACATGACTTGGCAGTTCCCGGAGAAATTCCCAAGGGTCCCAAACCCTAAACACTAAACCCTACAAGTGACAGTAATAGTAATGCTAATAACAGTAATTGTAACAGTAATACTAATAATATTAAAAAAATGAGAAATAACAACTGCCTGGCGGTGGAGTAGAGGCCCAGACGATCTTGAGGGTCTGTCCTGCTGCTGGGTGGGGCTGTAGGGTTTAGGAATCAGGGTTTGGTAGTGGACACCAGAGTATGGCTAGTTAGCGCCCTGGATACAACAGCTGCAGACACTGTGGGAGTTTCCCTATAGATGTGTAGGGGTAGTCATAAATCCCGTACTACGCCTACCCTAACACCCCCCAAGGCCCCCAAATGGGGTCCAAATCCACCCGCGCAACCCCCCGCCTCCAAATGAGGCACTACTAAGCCCACAACAATCCATTCGCATGTGATTGGGGCATGAAAAAAGTTGGTACAGGATCGCATGATCATGAAAATCTTGTACCAGGGTCTTGCTGCAGGCAAGGCTAGTGGGAGGGTGCCTCAGAAGAAGAGCCCTCAAAAAGGAACTCCCTGGGAATTGGTTCAATCCACGTTGGTTGTTCTTTAAATTATGGGCCCCTTTTGGGCAAATATCATATTACGGCACTTGATATTTCGGGGTTCCAAAATGTGACCCTAATCTTGGGAACTACCCACATGAAGAGTGCCTGGAGGGGCATATGGGGATTGCATGGCACGGCCCCTCTTGAGGACTGTATGGCATTCATCTTCAGAAAGCGCACATATGATGCTGAAGATAACAGCACTGGCTTGAACCTGTCTTAAGCGGCGGCCTGAATTTAGGGTTTAGTGACCAAAAAGGGTCCAGGTTCGTACAAACTTAGGGCCAAAAGAATCCCATATACCTACTTTAGGGCCCAAGTATATACTACATACCTACATGGACCCCTTGGGTTAGGCCAGGCCCCTCCAGAACCCCTGACTCCCAAACATCCCGAACCGCATGGTGCCCTCAGACACAAACGCATGGACGGCCATTCCTGTCATGTGAGCTAGAATCTAAACTCCTCAACAGGGTTATATAGGGTATATGTAGCAAAGTGCCATGCAGGCTTTTTAGGGGGGATACTAGGACTTTAGACAAGTGACTATGGCTCATTTAAGAACTGCCCAAGCCCTTTCTTGACAAGCAGGGAAACAACTCTGAGCACTTGCAGTCGACGCACCCCAGACGGAAACCCCCAATCCAAAACCGCTAACCTTTTTGAACGCAAGTTTGCCCGTCATTCCAGTGACATAGTCGTAGTGCTCTGGCGGGTAGAGGTCAACGGGAGACAATGCCAGCGTGGCGGCCCTGCATACTCTATGGTCAAATACGGGTGCCTGGACCCCCCCCCCAAAAAACACCTGCAAAATAATAGACCAACACCCCTAGAAAAGGCTCACAGTGGGGATGGGCTTTCAGGGCGTAATGAGGGCTTAGGGGCCTTTGCGGAGCCTAGGAACATGTTGGGAATACAAGGGGGGTTCTAGAAGGATTCTATCGGGGAATTTTGCGTGACTCCCCTTCTTGAAGTCAGGCAGTAGCTTCAGGGAGGAAATAACTTACCCGAATTAGTAGGGAATAAGGGAGAAGAACCATTATAACATCCCCACATAATATAGTCCTTTATTCCATACTGGCCACAGTAAGTTGAGTTGCGAATCACATCCGAAACCTGAGTCCATAGCAGTCCACATGCCAGCAGCGACAATTTCTCAACTCGAAGCACTGTTTGCGCCTTGAGGATTCACTGGAATAGCATGAAAACAATTGGAGGTCCAGCAAGTTGCAATTGAGGGCGTGTTAGCTGTTGGCCTACTGTTCATCTGCGGGAGCATTGCCCTTCACTCTGCTGTGGTTCAGTCAAAGGCCATGCGCAGCTGAATTGATTAATGTTTCACTTTTTGGAACCCCCTTCGCGAGCCAACTGTGGAATCCTCAATAAATTTGAGCCTTGGGCGCTGAATCCTGAACACTTTTGCCCAAAGTTTCCCTCTGAGCTGCGAGCGCCCGTGGATCGAGAAAACCTTGGAACAGGACGCACAAGACTCGACTCACATTGGCCAATCCACTTTGCACTTTTCATCACGGAAAGTTGTTTGTTGTTCGTGGCGCTGTCCCTCATGCTGCGGGTCAAAGCAACGAGTAGCCGGGCCCCTGTCAAGGTTTTTGCCTTCCCGGGGTATTGTCCTTATACGCATCCCCACAACTGCAAAAACTTACTCTGGATGCCCTTTGGCTCATGACATCCATGGTCACTTGCCATTGGGGTTGGGGTTCAGCATTGGCTGATGCGACCATTTCATTTCCCCTTACCATGGCCCCCAGGAATGGGTGGAATGCTTGTCGTAAAAGATCGCCATACAGGTCCAATTCTACGCTGCTTGGAAATGTGGGAAAAGATGTACTTTTGGGGTCTAAGTGTCATCTACCCCACAACTTAAGCTCCTAAACTTGCTCGTTGTCCCTAGGCAATGATAATTATGAAAGCTGCCCTAAACCCTAAACCCTAGTATTCGGGCTTGTATAGGTGCTACATGGTGCTACTACAGGCATCCACGCCTCAATTCCGCAGTAGCCTGGTTTTGACTGCCGCTACGCTACACCTACTGCTGTGCTCGAAACCCTCGAAACTATGGTAGCTTGGTATGCTTCTTCCCATTCACCTCCCTGCCCCTCTATAAACCCCTTGTTGGTGCCCATTGGTCAAGGTCAAGGGCTCACTATTCCTTTTCAACAAAAATAGGGTGGTCCTGCAACTGAGGCCCCTCGGCATTCATGAGACTTACTTGCCACAGCCAGCTAATTCTTCCTAGTCGCGTGACGTGCTTCTGCAGAGCTAAGGGGTCTGACGTTCAAGAGCAATCAGGTGCGCAATTGAACTTGCATCGTGCTGCATACGCCGAATACTGCTGAGGTTCAAAAATTGTGTGCAAAGTGCTGAAACGGAAGTAAGCTCCCCGCGACATACATGGAACCTGACAGCGGCCCTTGTGTAGACTACTATCTTCAACGGGCCCCGCTTGAAGTTTCAGAGTTATGTTTTTTTTTTTGGAATAATCCCCAACATGAGCCGTAAGGCGCATCCCATGAACTTGGTATGTAAGCCCAGATATACCTCAAAACCCCATCCCTATTTTTTGAGAGTTTCACATGCAAGGTTCCAACACTTATGGGTCAGTCCTATGAGATGATAATATATACTGGGGTCTGTATTAGGACCCCTTGTTATGGAAACTACCACAGGCCCTAAACCCTCAACAATACCCTACGTTCGGGGGAAAGTAATATTCCTTTCTGCTGTCCGCGGGACTCTGGAGAAAGGCAAGCACAAAGTGCGCACCAATCTGCGGGACACCATCTACCTCTGCTGGATTTGCAGGTTTCGGTGTTTGTTGTGTGTGTGTGCGCGCGAAATTCATGGTTCCCATTTTTGAGGTCTTGAGCTCTTCTTTTGATAGGTCCTTTGGGGCCTTCACCCCATCCATCCCCAGTATTAGGGTTTAGGGTTTACCTCCCAGAAGGGGAGACTGCCATGCTACCCTAAACCCTAAACCCTGAACCCTAAACCCTAAATAGTAGTTTCCATTTCATTTTTCCATTATCCCAATATAATCCCAATATAGCCCGAATATAACCCCTTAGGGCTTAGAGCTTTAGGGTCTCGGCGGAGGGATATCATCCATGACTTGTGTGAAATAGCACCTTTCAAGCTGGGGATGGTGGAGCAGTGGAGCCCCCCCCTTAAACAACATGCAATAACCCTAAACCCTAAGGGTTTAGGGTTGGGGTTTAGGGTCACAGAAGGTGGGGCCTTGAAAGTTTTGAGGGGAGGCCAGAATGATCATCAGTTTATGGGGGGTCCCAATAAAATTAGGGTTCAGGGTTTAAGGTTTTGGGTTTGGGGTTTAGGGGTTTAGGGTTTAGGGTCCGTGTCCGGGTAAAAGGACAAAACCCTAAACCCTGAACCGACTACAGTAGTTCAAGCTACTCCTGGGTCCATAGCCCTAACTGTAGTTTCCTTAGACCATCTTAGACCTACAATAAAAAAATACTATTTTGAACATTTCCTTTAGGGTTATACTATAATAAAGTTTAAAGACAATTCCTAAAAACAGTACAGTTAAGGCGTGTTTCCCCGAGTTGCTTGAAAAAGCCTTAGCTGTGAAGAACTGAATTTGCCCTGGGACCCTCCCAAAAAGCAGTTTCAGTTCTTCATTGGGAGATTTAAGGTAGTTTCCCAAAATTAGGGGTGCCATTTTGGGGGTCCTTATAAGAAGGACTATAGTATTGGGGGATTTTATTGGGATACTGGACTGTTGCGTTGTTTTGTTTCAAGGGGCCTACATGGAAATTTCTCCAAGCAGTTCCTATAGCATCGGGGATAGGCAGTAGAATTCGTCATAATCCTATTTCACCTCTATACATCCCTAAACCCTAAACCCCTTTTTTGAAGCTTAAAGCGGAGGAGTCGTAGACACGCGGCTTGGAAAGGCAGAATAAGGGAGGTTCTCGAAAACGAGGGGCTCCTGGGGGCCCCAAGGGATATGTGGGAGGATCTAGGGTTTAGGAGGGACGCCAGGGATGTATGGCAACTATAGATTCTGGGGGCCTCGTCAGGGCTTGAACAGGGGTTAGACTTAATGGAAATACGCTAAACCCTAAACCCTACCTATATTCAAATCAACCTGCAATGTCCCCTGCCCAAAACCCACGTCTCTGAACTTAAACCGGCAAACGCCAAACAACACCTCCCTGACGGATGTCCGAAAACATGTGCTTTGTTCTTGCCTACCATAAAAGGTAGTTTCCCTAAATAGGGGTCTGCTCATCCCCCCGCCCCGTATTTGTGACCTAGGAATGTAGAGGCACCATACTCAAAGTCCGTTCTCTGTCGTTGTCATTCTTTATGGGTGGGGAATCCCCCGACTGGGTTGGCGAGCCACTCGTTCAGCTTGAGTCAAAAAGCCGAACAGTAGACCCTCCAACGTAGTAGTAACCTGGAAGTCTATAGGTAACTGCAAAACTCAAAGTGTATGACTAAAACCCCAGAATCGCATAGCGTTCCATAAACTTGAACCCTTACATTTCTAGTCCCCTGCATCACAACACAATAAACTTACATGATAGCTCACACGTCTATCACGTGCAGTCGCTAAAACCTATAATCCCCCCTTAAGAAGACAGAATATGGGATATATTATGGGGATCGTATTATAGTATACTCAGAGCCATATTCTATCTACTTAAGGAGGACTATAAACCCTGCAGTCCAGATGCTGAAGTGCGCTGTCCAGAAGCTGCTAGCCGCATGCGGGGTATGGGCGAATCTTTGCCGCCTGGTGTGCTTGGGGGTTCAGGTCGACTCAAAGGATTTGACTTATATCCCGCCAGGTACCCCTGCTAACCTACTTACGACCTCTCTCTGGCCCTGCAAGCAAGCTGTTTTGGGTCTAGGCTTGAGGATTTAGCGCTTTCTGTTTTCTGGTAACCCCACTTACTACAGTTTAGTGGGTTATCCCTAGTATTTGAAAGCATGTCAGCCAATCCGGCAATGGCTTTTGGCATAGCGTCAACGCATGAAAAGGTTCAATTGCCGAGAATTGCCAAAAAAACTGGTTGTCAATTGGACAACTACCCTTGTGTTGGTGTCTGATAGGGCACAAGCTAGGATGCAAGAATAGAGGTTCAGTGTATGGAAGACGGCAACAGATTCTATTCCATGTTCTGATCCGAGTGCGCGGAAGTAACGTAAAGCTTCAGTATGATGTTTACCGTTGCAATTCTTATTACAAGTACAATGATAATATTGCTACGATTGTTAGCACTGCTAATACCAACTAAACCCTAAACCCTGAACCGCGTTAGTATGACTAATTTTCGATTACTATTACCAGGACTGCCGACTCCTTCTTCGTTGGAAGTCCTTTGAGAACAGGATTGTGGTAGCACCAGCCACAAGGGTTAAGGGCTTAGGGTGTAATTTAGGATCTATAATGTGGACTCTAAAATGATCACGTGACAGTCATGGGCTCCTCTTTTTGGGGGGTTGGGGTAACCCAAGCCCACTGAGTATAGGCTATTACCATATAGCGGCCATACGCCTCGCGTATACGTGCGCCCTGGGTTTCCGAGAGGGCCTGAGTTTGCGGTTGCAGGTGGTAAGAACTGGTGCCGGGACCATGCATGGTTGTCATGGCAGCTTTCTCAAAACGGAAAGGCCCAAGGATTATAATTGTATGAGCTACAGGCTAACCTCCTAGTATCACCCTTGATAACTTTATAGCAGGCCCCTGAAAAATCCCCTATATAAACCCCTTCTCAGGAGTTTAGACTAAGGCTCATATGGGGATTTCTGGAGCCGAAGGAGCCCCCTGTTCGCGTGGCCGGGCTCGGAACATGCTACTAGTACCTGCAAACCTGAGAGCGTTCAAAAGCTGTGTCTTAGGAGAACCCCCGCCCTGGTAAGAGTGACTATAATGGAGAATAAGGATTATTATATTAGGGTCCTAGTGCCCTCCTGTTATACCACTGTTATAGGGTGGGGGTCCTCCTAAGCTATGTCACACACGGAAACCCAAAACGTTTCCCCCCGAATGTTCAAAATCAATCTCAGACTCACGCAGCAGGGCCTTGCAAGCGGCTTTTGAATATGTGGAAAGGCGCACGCTCCCCAGGCAGGGGATATCTGTTGGAGGATCCTGGAGGGTCATAACAACTTGAATCTAATACTTGCCTTGGTCACGAACCCCATCATCCCTTCGCAATGTCTCTACATATACATGTTAATATATACACATACCTACAGCTCTTAAGAGCCCCTCCGTTTTGAGAACCCACCGTCAGATCCCTCCAACTGGTTACCCCTGCTCGACCAATGTGGCCGCAAACTCGGGTTGAACAAACCTGTACAGATGTACTTTGAGGCGGTACCTAAGAGCTTTTATGTAATTCCTTTTGGGCTTTGCGATGTTTTTTTCTGTAAGCTGTAAGACCATATAGTTTGCTAGCCAAAAGGGACTACATAGGAGGGTTTTGGGTAAGCTCACAGGCAAAAATGAGGTCCCCGACTCCCGAGTATTCAGCAGTGGGACATTCTGCACTTAAGGCAGACATTTTCTGAACGGTGAAATTCTTGCTTGATCTGTTTTCGGAGAGGCGCTTAGATTTCAGGGCTTAAGATTGCATTGGATAAGTTAGCTCAGCGATCTGCAAAAACAACCTTCATCTTGAAGGCCCAGGTGGTATTAGGTATTGGTAACAGTGATTAGTAATTAGTAATAGTAATAGTAATGGTAATAGTACTGCCTGCCAAGAATCATAGTGCTTATGATGAGGGCCCCCACCGGGAATTCCTACCTTTTGCAAATGCCAACCTTAGTTCAACCTTTTGTACCTTCTTTTCGTCTGGGAATCGACAACCGCGCAAAGGCGCAAGGCCTCTCTGGGCCAACACAGTTTCGGGGAATTAGGGGTTGAGGGGTTCATGGCTTCGAGTTTGCGGGTGTAACCCTAAACCTTAAACCAGAAACCTTAAACCGCATGGAGAGTAGAATGCTACCATAGGCCCGGTGCTCCACTTTTGACTGAAGTGGCGACGCTGATCTGATCAGCTTCAAAATCAGGCCATACTGTTGATGCAAAAAATCCTGCATGACCTTGGGTTCAGGGTACTTCGGGGTCATGCAGGATTCTTAGTATCTACCGTAGTGTTTGGTAGGGTTTTTGGACACATGAGCATTCTAGTGCCCTGAAACTGCGTTTTTTTAAATCACATCCTCAACGGCCCTTCCGTTGGGCAATGGCAGAATTAACAGTGCGTGTTCCGTCTGGCAATGACGGAGTCGTCCCCCAGCAGCCGCTGGTAGAAAACCTTTTGCTGCCTGAGCTTCTGCAAGAGAAGCGGGCAACCAAGCTGCCATATTCCTTGCAGGGCACACTGCGCAATTTCTTGCGCAAGGCTCTGTCTCCAAATCAGCGTCCGTCTTCTAGCTCCATGCGCAACACTCGAACTATTGTGAATTCAGGAAATCTTGAACCAGCTCATATACCCCATACTTTGGGACTCCTACGTCGTGCAAGACTTACTATAACCAGGGTACCGCCATGGTTTAATGTTGGACTGTGGACTGATGCAGTGCAACGTTGGAAACCAAAACTTATTGATATCTTCTGCAATCCCGCGCAGTCAGCACCTAAAATTACAAATGTGCACCTGCATCTTTCTACTTGTCGGAATGTCTCAGAACAGTCCTACGAAAACAGTTCCCCATGGAGGATGCCCTGAACCCTCAACCTTCAAGCCCAGGATAAATGAAAAGTATAAAGGGCCAAAAGCAAAACACAAAAACTCCGCCCAAAAGCCACCCAAGTTAAGGGTGAAATTGGGTAAAAGGGTCCAGAGTTTAAGGTCACCTTTTAAGAATTTTAGGGTCTAAGGGTTTGGGGTTTATGGTTCAGGGTTCAGTAGTTGAGCAAGGGGCTGAGATGACTTGAGACACCGACGCAAAAGCTGCAGCTCCCAGGAATTGGGTGAACTTTGAAGCATACGACTTAGGGATCAAGGTTCTTCGTAACATGAGAAAAGGCTTTACAAAGCAACTTTGGTTGTTACTAGCAGGAAAACCGAATACAGAGAGGTCAAATTCATTCGAGTAAGACTTCAGGGGAGTTCATGTGTTGTCATAACCACATATAGGGACGAGGAAAGAATGCCATCAGTTGCTGCAGCTGCTAAACTGCTTGCAAGACATTCCTTTTTAAGTGTGGGTCAGGGTCAGGGTTTAGGGCTCACCCAAGACTTGGAAGCGTGGCTCAGCATACCCCTGAACGGGGAATTCTTAAAGGTCACGGCTGCCTGGGAAAAAGGACCCCAATCAGAGCACATCAGGTAGGACTCAAGTTTAAAGTTCCCCCAAGTGGACACCCCATGTGTAAACTGTCTACTCTGCCTAAGAACGCCTATAGACTATCAACAGAACCCTGCTGCAACTCCTACTTCTCATACGATAATGCTACGGTAAGTAATGGCATTGGCCTCGAGTGTATGGGCCGATTGCTCGAAAGAACTTACCACTGGCTAGCAGGGAATGAAGGAATGGATCCTTACAGTAAATAATAATGTGACGGTTTCCATTTTCTTTTCCATTCCTTCATTCCCATTGACCAGAGGTAAGAAACGACAGCCCATGGACCCCCGGTAGGAAAGCAAGGGATCAAAGTAGATGCACGACGCCAATCCACGGAGCCCAATCGACATGTTCACTTTAAATGCCTAATGCATGTACAAAATCATACCGGCTCCAGGAAAGCACCCTACACGCATCTTACATAGGTTTCGGACAGAGTAGCCCTTTAATTGCATACTTGCATGTTCTCGTTGGCTCCTTAAAGGGCTTGATTCAGTGCAGGCTTCGTGAGGCTACAAAGGCTTGGTTCTATATAGGGGTTATTTAGGGATAATGGAAAAGAAAATGGAAACTACACTATTACTATAATAGTACAATTATTGGGGTTAGAGGCAGTGTGGACTACGCTCTTCATCTCAAACGTGTGACGTTCTAACCCGTCGAAGAATCCTACAGAAGCACATGAACTATGGTCTAAACGAGTCTAAACTCCTTACAGGGGGTAATGTAGGGGATTAGATACCGAACTACTAAGGGGTAAATGAAGGGGATACCAGGAGTTTAGACTATACCTCATATGAAGACTATGGAAGCTATTTCCGGTGCTCTCTGGGAACCTGAGAGAACGGGGACTCGTTCTAGGCAGCTCTCTGAACAAGGATGGACAGGCCTCCCCGTGTTCCCTGGCAATGCGCCAGGTCAAAAACTTTATGCAGCCATGATCACTTCACCGGAAAATTGGGTGGAGTATTCAAAAGCCAGAAGTATGGCAATCTACATAGTCACCTAGGGGGGCTGCGAGGTTTATCTTCAGTGTTGTTCCTCGTCCCCTAGGTAGCTCAGAGCAACCCCCCTCCCGGCCTCATTGGATACGATTTATGGTTTAGGGCCTAGGGTTGAGGCTATGAATACTTCCCTAAACCTTTCAAACCCTAAAAAACCCTGAACCCAAACCCAATGTTTAAACCATCAACCCTGCTACTACGAGGACGCACTCCTGCAGCTCTCTTAGAACTAGTTCAGCTTGGGCCACCCATTAACGGTCCATCAGAGGGGTCATATTAAGAACCCTATATCATTAGATTATACATAATATCCAGCTGTAAATAGATGTGGTTAGGGTTTAGGGAGGCAATCAAGGCATTACAGCCTGATAAACCATCTCGCGGGAACTTTCTCGCTCTCTTGCGACCTCCCAACCTAAGCCCAGGCAGTTATATTGCGAAACTCTCGCATAATGTATTCATGCTACTAGCTATGAGAATACGGAGGAGATTACCTGCACGGCTATGAATTGTTGATTGTACTACCTAACCTTTGCGCAACAACAGGACTGAACGAGGAGGCCTACACCATCTGCGCCGTAGCAGAAAGCACGAGGGATCTGCTCTGAAAAACCTCTGCTGGATCTACCCCTTTAGGGTTCGCGGCTAATAATAGCGGAACTGTTGCATCACCGCTCTTCCTTCAACAGCTCCACAGGATTTACATAAGCTCTTGGGTTATTTCAGGGCTTTCCCATCAACAATGGCATCTGTGCTCAGCGAGAGCTACTGTAGCATTCAAAGCTTCGGCTGTCAAACAATGTACTTCATTGATCCGTGAGAAATCCTTCGTGTCTAGTTCAAAAGCATCTAGCTGCTTTCAACAATCCTTTCGCCTCTAGCATCATGCACCAATTCAGCTTCACAGCCAACAAACAATCCAACACCAAATCAAAAACTCAGAGTACTCAACCGTGGATCGATGCCAAACCCTAAACACTCAACCCCGAGACTACGCTTTTCCGCCAAAGAGGATCACTCAAGCAAGCTCACCGCTGACGGCGTGGAGCAGTAGTTCCTTACCACATTTTAACTTACATGCTAGACTAAGTTTGGGTTGAAGGGCTCATTTCTTATCATTGTTGCGAATATCTCCTACTACTTACTAATATCACTATTACTATCTTTGATGTTGTTTTTACCATTATGTATATTTGGACCAAATCCATGATGTAGATCTTCTTCTGGGCACGTAGTTTCCTCGCTTCAGCTTTCAAACAACAATAACGGTATCCAACAGAGACTGACCTTATAGGGTCAAGGCAAACCGGGAAGCTATGCTTTCCCAACGGGTCCAAGTAGACATATGGCATATACTTGGGCCCTGAAGTAAATATACAGGAACACCATTTTTTGGGCCCTACGCATGTATTGCCAAGCTGGACTTTGGGTCCATGTATGGTCTAGGCAAATCCAGAAACGCTAAACCGTCCATGAATTTGTGGGCCCAATAATGGCAACTATACAGACGAAAAAGAGTCCGCAGGAACCTTACGAAGCGCAAGGAGCCGTATGTGTGCATCGTTGTTGTGGCTGAAACAGGTGAGATCTTACTTTCTTTATATCATACATTTAAAAAAAGGATATAAGTTCACTCTATAAGGGACTATAACATCCTCAAAGCCCATACTACTGACATGATGTCTTGCGTACCCAGTAAGCCTCAATCCCAAACTCACAACCATATGCAGTGTTCACTTCCCACAGCCATGACACTCAAACTCAAACATGTTGCCCAAGTCGGTTCTCTGGCTTTCCGGCAGTTTACCGTGTAGGATTTAATGTTATCTGTTTGTAAAGCACTAAGATTCCAGGCAGGGAACGCATGCAGCATGTAAGCCTTTCCTAAGGTCCTAGGGTCCTAGAGAAACCCCGTACGGTACCAGAAGCAACCACCATAGGTCACGCGCCTATTCCTAGCCCCTAGCCCCGGGAGCGTAAAAGCGGGGAGGGTTCGCCTTAAACCTGGACTCCGCCCAAATACCTCCACGGGTACGTGAAGCCAGACATGTTCAGACTAAGCAGCCTTACTTGCTAAACTCAGGGGTCCTTAAAAATGTAAATGCTCTCCGCCGAAAAGCCAATGTTCCGCTAAATCCTAGGAACCCAGGTGATAGGCAAGGCGCTGAACAACTCTGTCAAATGCCCAAGAGGGATGCCGCATGCCTAGCCAGAAGTTCCAAAGTTTAGAGTTCAAGGGTGTAGGGTTTAGGGTTTAGGGTGCCCTTGGTGTTGGCGTGTAACCATTTGTCCTTTGAAAGGATGCTGCTGGACGAATGGGGGCCCCAGTAGCCAACGATCGAAAGCTATTCCCCAGGTCGGAAGCCTGTCTAGGAACGTAGTCTAAACTCCTTAGTGGGAGTTATATAGGGGACTATACAAGTGACTACAACAGGGGATGTTACGGGGGATGCTAGGAGTTTAGATTATAGCTCACATTTTAAACTTTTGTGGGACCCTTGTCAGTCGCCCATTGTGGGGTCTTGCTTTTGGGTGAGCCTATCGTTTTACTAGGGTTTTGATCATGCTAGAATAACTATTTCTGCCTGACCTTGGCGCCTACACGCTTTTTCACATGACCCCAATAAACATAACGTTTAGCGGCAGTGTAACCACCAAACAGGAATTTGGTAACCAAAAGGGTAGTACCAGGAACCCCGAGGAAGACAGAGCAATTTGGCATGCCATGTCTGCCGATTGCGAAGCCTCAGCAGAGAATCAAACTGAATTCTGCAACTCAAATGCGCTCCCTAAAGGGCCCAACGCCCCTTCAATCAGGAAATTACCTTAAAACATCCCTAAATCCTAAACCCTAAACCCTAGACATCCCTAGATGAGGGGTATTGGGCTGTCTGATTTCTAATCTCAAACCTGAGCCCCGCATGCTAATCCCCAATCTTGCTGATGGTTAGCAGGGAATGAAGGGATGGAAGAGAAAATCGGAACATGAACATAAAAGTTGGGATTACATAGGGGCTACTATAGGCATGCATACCCTCAAGCCCACTAAACACTTAGGGTTTTGGGGTTGGGGATTTAAGGTGGAGAAACTGATCACCATGGTGCTTTCTTCGCAGAGCGTTCTGACCACATCATCGACAGAGAGCTTATCGACTTCTTTCCAGCTCTCTGCGCAGATGCGCTGATAACCCTTCAGGCCAAGATCGCTGTCCACCTGGTGTTGCTGACACGTTTTTAGTAGGGGATATGGAAATATACTATAAATGCGCATACTGGAACAGAAAATGGAAACTACTACATTGTAGTAGGGTATATGTTGGGGTTAGAGTAGGGAATCTGGGAACCAGCAAGTATAGGGTTTTGGTTTAGGAACTGTGATACTTTGAGTGCCGTCCTCCTGGGTGCAAGATGACCATCAGTGTGATCGATATTCCTGCTAGCTAAAAGAATTTGCATCAGACTATCTAGTTATGACTTGTCTGCTTCTTGCCTCTTGAAGTGCACTGCACGATGTGCTGATATTTTTAGTTGGCCTTAGAACCCCTAGACCTTAGACCCTTGGCCCTAATTCTCCAGGTCTTGGCTCTACTGGTTGGGGCAGTCTGTTGGGGGGTTTACGGTTAACAGGCTTCTTGATAAGCTATCATGTGCCCATCACCAAGGGTCCAAGTACCCAAGAAACATATGCGCTACAGCCTCGCGGTTTAGGATTTCGGGTAAAGGTTTAGGGTTTAAGGTTTAGGCGTTTGGGTTAACGGCTTAGGGTCTATATCCCATATTAGAGATGGACATAGGCTCCTATTAGTAAGTATATCATAGGGACTATACGAAACTACCCGAGGGACACCTATGCCCACGGTCAATGCTCCCGCGGGAAGCCTAAAATTTCCAGTAGTGCATATACTTAGCCAAGACCTGCACTACAATTACTAGTACCAAAGCATATGTACCCAATTACTGGGTCCCAATTATTGGGTACATGGTTCCGACACTTTAGTAGCCCTACCCTAAACTCTCAACCCTAAAACCCCTGCTCTCGACCGTCCTAGTTGGCAACCCGACGCAAAAGGCACCCTATCGAGGTGTATATGTCTCAATGGAGACGTGCTGCGGACGGAGCAAACACTCAACAGCACCCAAAATATCAACGTTTATGTTGTAGAGTTGTTGGGGTTATATTCTCTAAAATTCAGGATTTCCTTCACCCATCAGATAAGGTGGATTGCAACGCTTAGGATCCGCTAAATACTGTACTTCTGGGGTACAAGGTATTCAAGGTGGTGCACGATTTCTTCCATTCACACTAGGGCCTTTGTTTGCAGGGCTGGGGCTATCAATCATTTGCTGCCCTATAGCCTTAAACCCCAAACCCTAAAAACCCTACAAAGCCTCTAAACCCTAAGACCCAAACCCTACAAACCCTTCAAACCCTATACCCGCCCTAAACCCTAAAACTTATAAACCCTTGAAACCCTATACCCGCCAGGCCGCAGCCGCCATCCTCATCAGCGCCCCCCATGCTTGCTTGTCCACCTCAGATTGTCAGGGATCAAGGCTTTATGGTTGTAGGGTTTTAGGGGTTTAGGGTTTAGGGGTCCAGGGTTTAGCCCGGTTTAGGGGTTTTGGGGTTTTAGGGTTTTCGGTTTAGGCTTTATAGGTGTTTTAGAACTTAGGCGGGTTGGGGTTTGGGGGTTTAGGGTTTAGAGGCTTAGACGTTGAGATTTTGAGGCTTAACATTAATGTGTGGCGTTCGGTAGGTATGTTTAACAACTTTGGATTTGTGACTGCGACTGGGTCTGCTGCATTCTGTGTCGCATGCATGGTTAGGCTTGACAGACAGGAGTGTATAAGACTCTTGGTTTCAGGGTTTTGGGTTTAGTAGGTTTGGACTGTAGAAGCGCAGGGGTGCTTTCGATGAGGCGTGCTCATGGACGCTCCACAAGGTCACAGGATGCTATTGCTGAGTTTATAACGCTGCAGGGTGCAAATACCAGCACCAAGCTGGGCTTGCCCGTGACTTTAAGACATGGTGCCATGAAAAACGATTGAAAAAAACGTGTGAGAGTGGCACTTTTCAGGATGTGTTTGGTCACCAAGCTGGGTTGCCTGTTGGGGAACTGAATTAAACTTATGTGACCTAATTGCATCCAGTATCGCAACACATGTCACGCGCCCCCCGCCCCCCTGCCAGACAGAACTCGTACGACGGGTGCTACAAGAATTGGTGTCAGTATTATGCAAACTATGCAAACGCGCATGCCTGCCAATCTGTGATTCAGTAGCAGCGTAGCAGGGTGACAAACGGTGACAACTGTCTAACACATCCTCGGATTATGTTTCCCCATATAGAAACAGTTTAGCTTCTTGTTTGTTATGGCGCCTCTTTTTCCTCCCATTCAGCAGTTTTTTAGCTTGCTCGGTCTAGGTAGGCAGCCTCGGCAAATCCTGAATATGCAAAGTTCGCCAGTGACAGTTTTCAGGAATCGCACATTACCCAGTCAAGCAGAAGACACGGTCTTCAGGGTCTGAATGACAGGCGCATCTGCGCATGGACGATTCTGAATAGATTCTACATGATACCCGGATCCACCAGCAGAATAAAACATCGAAGTCACTACTTCAAACAATGTACTGCACTGTGGTGCCTGCGGTCTTGAAAATGATGAGTGAACCAACTGGCCAGGATCTTCCAAACAAATCTGCCAGATCCAAAAGCTCAAGCCCTAAACCCCAAACTGAAACCCCTACGCCCTACACAAGAATTGCACCCTGTTCAGTACGCGGACCCATGCAACCAAAATGAAGCCTGAGAGTGCCAACCATGGCAATTTAGGATTCAATAAGGGTGATGTAAGGACTACGGCTTGAAGGCTTGTAGGTGTACAAGGACTTACCCTGAGGGTCGAAGTACCTGATAATCATATACCTACCCCAAAGCTGTACTACAACTACTATTACCCAAAACCCAAGTACCAAATTATTGGGTACTTGGACCCTTAGGGTTATGTAAGTATTGTTAAGATGGAATATGGAAATTGCGTGGTTTCGGGGTTTTGCGCTTTTGGCTTCAACCCCTCTCCGCCTTCTCACAGATCCAAGCCACGGACCGTGTCTTGCAACTCATTGCCCACGATTCGAGCTTATCCTGAGTCTCTGATAGGCGAATCATGAGAAGCCATCTCAGCTGTAGTCTGAACTCCTAGTATCCCCCTTAATAACCCTCATAAGAGTCCCCATATAGCTCATCTAGGTTCATGATTTTCTGCAACTATCTAGACCTCCCACCATTCTGGAGGAGAATGGCCTACATACCCTCTCTCAGGGACCCTGCAACAACTATTTGAAGGTACCTCGTGGCTCTTTCTACATAGACGGGCTATGGGATTACGTAGTGATGTTGTTGTGAGCTTGCCTGACTAGAGGGCCAGCAATCGCTCCACACGCTACAAGACTTCGGCTTTAGGAAACTTAAGGCAAGCTTAACGTTTCGGGTTTAATCAGTTGCATTGATTAAAGCTAGCAGCTACCCCCTCAGGGAAAGGAACGGCTCAGCGGTATAGCTGGAGTGAAAAAGCTGTAGGTATAGGACGGGACATGGGGCGAGTGTGAGTCCCAGTTCCCTTTTCATCCGCTTCCGTACGACGAGTACATGTTATGTGAATTGACATCATTTGCGGACCAAACCATATCGACTAGAAAACGCTCAGACGGAGTTTTCTCGGAAGTAGGGTCCCCTCGTGCATCCCCTGCAGACTGTAATCTTTGACAGTAAGACCCCACAAAAAGGAAGCCAGACTGACAATCTTCCTCCACTTTGGACAGGCGTCTTGCGTTTCAGCAAACGGTGCCAGAAGTAAGGTGTCCATGATCTGCGCAGAAGCCGCCGAGGGAACTAGTTGTTAATCAGTCATAGGGGCCTGTACAACACTCCAACTACTGCCTAAATACTCAAACACAGGGTTCATTGGGGCCTTACTTGGGGTTGGGCGTGTTTGGTTGGGAGGAGTCACAATACGGCGATGGGAGGGGTTACAAAGGAAGTCCCGAATCCCTACCAAGGGTTCTGTAGGGATTATTTTGAGAGCCAACCTCCCATTGTCTGGGAAGCCATGCATGGTGATAGGGTGCATGGTGACCACAGAGTAGACTGAAACTGAAAACACACTACCTTAAATCTTACATCCTAAACTCTGAGCCCTAAGCCCTAAACCCTGAACCCTAAACTCTGGACTGTAAACTCTAAACCCTGAACCCTAAATCATAAACTCTAAGCCCTAAACCCTAAACTCCAAACCCTAAACCCTAGACCCTGACAGGCCCCAACCCTAAACCCTAAAACGCAATATTAGCATCTGCTAATACACCCACTGGGGTTTATGCCACCCGGAGGCTTTAAGAGAGTTGATGGGCCCACTGTAATGACAGAACTACTGTTGATACTACAAATCCTGCATGACCTTAATATACTATAGTACTATAATTCCCAAGGTATATGGTACTTAGGGTCATGCAGGGTTTTTAGTATCCACCGTATTGCTGTAGATGAGATGGCAGATAAGTGGACACTAATGGCAAAGAATGTCAAGTACCCTGAGGGTCCACTACCTAATAATCATATACTTACCCCAAAGCTGTACTACAAGTACTACTACCCAACACCCAAGTACCTAATTATTGGGTACTTGGACCCTTAGGGGTAGTCCACAACTTGGACTTCAACCCAGCTCGAAATCTTGAACGCAAGTGGAAATTCTCAAAACAGTTCTCCCTTGGGACTCCCTGAAAATCTCCTCCACATCCCCACATCTCGCTGCGGTCCCTAAAAGCGCCCCTTTTGTGAGAAACTCTAAACTCTGATCACTGATCGCTAAACCCTTCCAATCCTCATCCCATACCCTAAACCCTAAACCCTAAACCCTAAACATTCATGCCTGAACCCCTGAAAACCTAACCGTCAACTTTTCCAGGCCCTAAGCCCTGATCGCGGAAGCCCAAACCCCCATACCAAAGGGCCCAAGTATCCAACAATCAGGTGCTTACCCTCATAAAACACTATTCAAACCCAGTTTCCATGTAAATTTGCTCTTTCTTCTCCATGAGATTCTGATTCTCCATCATCGCATGTTACTGCTAACTATCCCTACATAGGCCGACATGACCCCTGTATATCTCTACTTGCCTTAAATATCCTTAAATAACCCCCACATAACCCCTGTTACCCTACATAACCCCTATATAACCCAATGAAATGCAATATATCCCCATCTCATCGCTATATAGCCCTGCGTACGGATGGTGTGTGACTTTGGGTCCTAACCTCGGTCTGGAAGAAGACCGCCCACATAGTCTCAGCGTGTGAGTTGAACACCTGGGGATTTAGAGGTTTAGGGTTGTAGGGTTTGGGGTTAAGGATTTAGGGTGCATGGTTCAGGATTTGGGGTTTAGGGTTCAGGACTTTGCGTTTTAAGGTTTAAGGGGGGAATGACAAAAGAGCACGGAAACTACCAGAACTGTACAGGTCATATGAGGGTTATGCGTGTATAGAACGATGTATAAGGAAAGTACCTCCACAATGGAGAATCGACGGTAACAGAAAATGGTAAATGCAATGGAAACTGCAGTTCTACAGCCGTTTAGAGGGATTGGGGCTTCCAACAAAATAGGGGTACCATTGAGGGGGTGCCCATATAGGGTTTCCCTATTCGCAGAAAGCATTACCTTTCAACCCACGTTCAGGCTCGGTTTCGGGAATTGGGATTCGAGGTGTTGGCTTTAGGCTTCAGGGTTAAGGGCTTGCGGTTCTTCGTAGGGGAACAGACTAAAGAGTCGATCGAGATCATGTTGGCAATCTACCTAAAACGTTTCTGTACCCTAAACCCCAAACCACCAAACCCCCTAAACCCTTAACCCTAATCGTTAAACCCTAAATTCGGGGAGGGGTAGTGGCGGTGAGGGCTTGGGGCTTGTTGAATTTAGGCTGATCTGGTTCCCTGCTGGGGTTGAGTTAATAGCTACCTGGACCGCAGCAGTATGTAACCGCTAAAGTATGTAGAGTAGCGATCCAATGGAAACCCTAAGCTACACCGCAACCCTAAATCCTAAAACCCAAAACCCAAAACCCTGAACCCCTAAACTCCCAAACCCTAAACCCTAAGCCCTAAACCCCTAAACTCCTAAACCCTAAACCCTAAGCCCTGAACCCCTAAATCCTGATCCTCGACGTCAGGATCACTAAGCCTTGCTTCATGCCTTGGACTGATGCCTCCGTACTGCAACCACAACCATAAACCTTGGGCCACTCCCCACCCAGTAACAGTCTATATTCGGGGTCCTATTCAGGGCTAAAAATAACCAAAATATCATTCTTATCCAACTGTTACTGGGGGGGGGAGCAGTACCAAACCTAAACCTTGGGTCATTCCCCACCCAGCAATGGGTTTAGGGTTTAGGGTTTAGGGGTCCGCAAGGGCCTCTTGTAGGTATATTGAAGGCTTACTAACTCTATTATATAGAGGCTGTTACTAAAAAGGGGGATTGACCTAACCTAAACCGACAAGCGTTACTTGCAAGCCCTGAGCCTTAAACCGTGCAGGTGCAAGGAGCCTCGCTGCCCAGGACTTCACGGAAGGTCAGCGTCGCAGCATGCCTCGGCTGTTTGGTTTACCTTCTAGGCCGTTTAGGGTTTGGGGTTAGGGGGTTTGGGTTGAAGGAAAACCGGCTTAGGGGCTTCATAGTACCTATGAGCATGTAGGGGTAGAAAGGGAAAGACCGAAGGCTTCTTGGGGTCTAGAAAAAGGGATGCATGGGGTTAAAAGCTAGGTTCAAGGTTCAGGATTCACAGGATAATCTCCCACATGCTGAAACCATCAGGCTCCTCGTAAACAATCAAATCTTAAACCCGAAGCGCTGAACGCACCCTGGTCTTCATGGCACCCTTGTTTGGTGTGCTTTTTCTGGACTTGTGCAAATGAAAGGGCAGCTCCTTTGAGGTTCTGGCAGAGAACTGAGGACTTCCAGTTAGGTTCAAATTTCGTGCGGAGGGTTGGAGGGTTGCAAGCTCCAGAAGTCCCACCAAAAACTTAACCGTCAGCCCGAAACTCAGCCTTAGTGGGTTGAGGGTTTAGGGTTATATCTAGCTGGTGTTGACTATCATTCGCTTGATACAAAGCTCGGACACTATGGACGCCAACCCTGGGCAACTTGAATCTCCAGGAAACCCTGAACCCTAAACCCTAAGCCTTGAACTGTGTGTTACTGTTAATGGATGAAATCTCGCACTGCCTAGGGGCCCTGAACTACTGTAATTCCTGGGACTTTAGGGACTTAAGGTGGTGCAAGATTTCTTCCATCAACAGTATTTTGGGTCTAGACAGTGAAAGCTTGATGTGAAGGGCTACCAAAAGGGCCAGAGGGGCTTATGTAGACAGGGTTGGAGATAGATAACTAGGAATAACAATAGTAATAATAATGATAAGATTAATTATAGTAGTAGGACGCAATAATAGGTAATAGGTAATAATACGAATAATGATGGAAGCCACTAGATTATTCAGGGTTAAGGGTCAGGACGACGTGCTGGGTAGATTAACGACGGGGACTTCTAGGGGTTATATGTGTACTTACTACGTAACCTCTACCATAGCAGGACCCCCAACCCTGCAATAGTGGTATAACAGGACTATAATATGACCCTAAGATAATCCTTATCCCTTATAGTCACTATTACAGGGTTGGGGGTCCACCTAACCCCTGCCCGCTAAGAGCCCAAGCCACTGGAAAGTCAGCACATGCCGAGGGAAGATGCCATGATCCACGTGAATGGACAGGACTTGCCGAAGTCTCTGTCGAGCACTCAGGGTGTGACCCATGTATAGCTTGTCCTGAGTGAATATGCCTCAAAGTTCGTATCCAACATATCTGCTCAAAATACAACCCGTGTAAGGTGGATACCCCTTAAAGGTATCTTCTTTGAAACGACGACCAAAATGCGAGACTGCACATACTGGGGGTTAGTAGGGAACAAGGCGCTATAATATGTTGGGATTATACAGGGATAATATTCCCCGATTCTCGACGAAAACGCAGTGAGTTCTTCCTGCCAGGATCTTGCACTACAATAAACTCTACACCCTGAACACTCAACTCTCAACCCTGAACTCTTAACCCTAAGTCCTGAACCCTAAATCCTCTGGCTCTCTCGTGCTCCCTCTTTTGCATAGACGCCACACATAACCCTTCTCCCCCCTTAGCCCCCCACGCGCACACAGAGACAAAAACCCATGAGAAAGGAATTGTACATCCTTTTGGGCTTAGAGTTTAGGGCTGTTATCTCATAACCCCAGCTGCTGAAAGAAAAACAGGGGGAAGCCTTCAGCCTTAAGATCAAGACCGCGCGTGGGAATGCGATGATCACTCGTTGCTCATGCGACTATTCGCGGTCTTGCTTCTACATGGTAGTTGATCAAATTTCATGCTACTAAACTGGCCATTTTGGAAAGAATGTCCCATATATTTCCCCTTAGACCCTACAGGATTCTGTAAACCAATCCCAGTAAAGACCTTCGGATCAACCCCGACATCGGCTTTAGCGCTACTACTTCGGCTACACTACACGTCGCTGCCACACTGACAGCTCGTGCTGCACCTACTTATATAAACCGTAAACCCTAAACCTTAAACCTCATATATGTTTCCTTGCAGGTGCTGCGCAGACAAGATTCGGCCATTTCATGAATGAAGGACACCAGCATCTTCATGCCTGACTTGGATTAAGGGTTAAGGGTTTAGAATTAAGGCGCACCCTACAGAACCTTCAACAGGTGGGTTCCAGGGGTCGAAGTTTTCTTGGGGTTTTGTGGGGCGCCTGCAGGCTTCCTGCACAAGATATTCCGTACATGATCGAAGCTTTTTTAAAAGGATAGCAGCTATTACTGGGTTGCTGTTGGGGAACTAAGCTAAGCTACGATAGCTCGTGTAGTAGATAATAAGGTTTCCCGATAGCTTGGGTAGCAGATAATAGCGTTTTCTGATCTTTTATTTGTAGTCGCAACTTACCTACACTTCCTTGACAGAAGACCAGATCACGGTGGGCCGTCCCCTCACTTCCAATACCCTCGAATCCAGGAATCCAGATTCAATCATACTCAGGAAGCTTGGTATAAGTTAGGGTATAAAATGTTCCAGAATTAAAGGATTTTGGAAGTGAGCCTAGCCCTAGAGCTCATGAGCCTGGAAAATCGGGGGGCCTACACAGAAAGGGTTTAGGGTTGGAGTAAGTATTGAGCTTTTACGTTGGAGGGGTTAGGGCTTACAAGCATAGACTCTGAAGCCGTATCCTCCGATAAACCCCCAAGCACACAAGTTGGCCCGCAAGATACGACCCATCTGATCTTTCGCAGCACTGAAGAAGACAGTGTTGCTCCACTTGTGCTCGCCTCCTGCAATTTTCTGCGGCCGGATTCTCGGGGACACAAAGCGTTCTGGAGCGTATATGAACCATAGTCTAAACTCCTTAAAGGGGTCTATATAGGAGATTATATAGGGGACTACTATAAGGGCTATTCAGGGGGATAATTGGAGTTCAGACTATGGCTCATTAACTAAGTTCAAGGGTTAAGCATTTCTGGATAAGACCAACATACAAAGTTCCCAGCATACTCCACAAAGTGCCGTCATGTTACTCTCAGCTGCATGTACCCAGTAAATACTGCCCCCCATGCCTACACAGAATGCCTGCGTTCCGAGACCTTCTGACTACCTGCTAGTTGCATAGGGCTTCAATGCCCATTGCAGCATCTTGTGGATAACCAGGGTTGCTATTTGGCTTGTAGGGGTGATACTCCAAGTCGCGTCAACTAAAGGGTGCTTGGAAGGTCTTGGTTGTAGCTGCAGCTGCAGATTCTATCCCACAACAGCCGCTATTCGGGCTGAGGGCTATAAACCACAACAGAAACTGTTGGAAAAGCCTATGAAAGCCTACGGGATTCATCAGGAACCCTTAAGCCCTTCAATGTCTGGAAGTGGGGGGGAATGAGGGGATGAACCCCTATACTAGTTCCTATATACCCCCGCACAGTAGCCCCTATAATGCATCCCCTTGCCTGGTACGTTGTGCAAGTTTGCTGCCAGGCGTGGAATGAAATTCTCCTTACTTGATCGTGTCAAAAAACGGATAGGGTTTAGGGGCTGAAGCTTTCCCGGAGCCCAAAGGTAGGCAAAATAATAGCCCCCAAGCCCCGAAAATAGCCTAAGAGGCCATTATTCTAGATAAACTGGGTTTAAGTCGGTGTTTCTCAGCACCCAAAAAAGCGATCCAAGCTTCTGGTTGTATCGGCGTGAGGCTTTCGAGGCAAACGTGTGTTTGAGGCTTTATAGTTCCCCTTACTTAAATGGAATATGGGGTATATGGGAATCTTATTATAATATACCCAAACCATAATGTACTTAAGGAGAACTATAGGGTTTAGGGCTTGCGGAATGATGGGATCCTCCTGTTTGCTTGATCCCTTGGGCCTTGAACAAAAGGATCGTCAGTAACATCATGGAGACTGGAATATCGAAGAATATGGACTATGAAATGGAGTCACATTTATGTAGGGGTTTATGCATAATCATTCTGATTAGTAGTACATGGGTTTGGTAGTCCCAGCCCTGCAAACTTGAACCCTACTATAGTATCGTATGACAACCATCCAGTCCTGAATGTGGCGGAAGGCGTTACCGAATCCACTAAGCCGCAAACCGTAAAAGAATTCACGGGCCCGCCGTTTTGAGAGACCCGTAAACCTAGAAATTCAAGCTGCTACAACCAGAAGGAGCATACATAGTCTTACTCAATATGGCCCTAAGGCCGGAATACCTCAGCAGGATGTAATTAGTTCGCCGATGGGATTGAAGCTCTCTAAGTCCTAAACCCGAAGCCGCGTTCCATGCAATGTAGGTAATCAAGGTAGTGCGGGACTCTACTGTAAGGGAAACCCTAAACCCTAAACCCGGTTCGAGGCTCAAGGATAATTACTAATATCACGTTGAAAAAATATGTACTGTATCCTATACCATAAGTAGAATAGGACATCAAGACAATGATGTTGGTGCGTGTCCCTACAAAACCCCCATATATCTATATATATATATATGAATATACATAGACAAGTAAACCTCAGTTTACATGTCATGTTCGTTCATTTCCTTGTCCAATTGATTCACAATTATTGGGTAATGTACCCTGAGCCCTAATCCCTAGAATAGGAGTTTCCATATTCTTTCCCACTATCCTTGTATGACCCCACATATTCAAGCTTTTCTATGACCCAAGTCTCGTGGCTGTTGGCCTGTTTCAGGACACTCCGCACAGTCGCAGTGACTGTCGTCCTCTCCTTGGGCCCGATGTTTGAGAAAGCTAACGGTTGAGGTTACAGGACTTTGGAGGGTCTAAGGGTTTAGGAGGGCTGAGTATAGGTTTTAAAGGGACTTCACTGGGAACCCCAAACAGGGAACCCCAAAAATATAGAGGAATATAGACGAGTATAAGGACCCTGGTAGGTATATTCCCATTGTATTCCTACTATGTTCTTGGGGTTTCCTGCTCGGGTTCCCAGCAAAGTCCCTTTAGGTTTTGGGGTTTACCTGGACACCCTCAGTCCCTGCATAAAACCCAAATACTCACAAATAGTACAACCTCCAATCCCTGAAGCCTCAACCCTGAGACTTTTTCTAAGGCAATTAGTTGAGGCCTTCTGGTAAGGCTTAGGGCTCACAGTTTACGCTTGCGAGAAACTTGAGCACCAGTGCGTAGGTGGCTCGCTTCACTCTTGAAGTTTAGAGTTCAGGAGCTAGAGCCCAACCCAACAAATACCTGGGTTGTTGCCACTAGGCTAGTAGTGCTAGTACAAGGTTGGGGTCAGTATGTGTATTGCTAAAAGGGTCAAGACCTACGGATTCTCTCATGTCGTCGTAGAAAAGTTGTGTAACAAACCTGCCAAATTGTAAGTGCCTAAATCAGGGACCCTTTTGAATACAACAAGCGCCCAGACAGGGACCTTTCTGTCCCTCAGTACAGTGGAGTGTCTGCGTCGCTGACGAAAAGGGCCCCGAATCTTGAGAGCGCTTTGAAGCCCAAATCTCTACCTGTATAACTCCTTCGAAGTGTAAGAAACAACCTTCCCAGTGCCCAGATACCAATAAACAGGAACTACATAGATCACCACTAAGGGCTGTTTTGGAACTTGGATGTTTAGGAGGTTTGTCAGGTTACGAACATTTTTTTTTAATTCAAAAGTTGTCGTCAGCTTCCCAAGTGGGGTAATGTAAGGCCGGCCAACACCGCGACAACGCTAACTCCAGATTGAAACGGCGCTTTGCACTGAGATATGTCTGTATCCCCTTTGCAAGCTAAGGCATAAACGACCAGAGTACCCTAAGTGCCAAATTCTGTGTACTCCCTATATCACCACCAGAAAGGAATTCGGCTTTTGTCAGACCCCTGAACTCTAAACCCTAAACTTTCTGAATCAAGCTTGGTGTCTGTGTTCTCTGCGCACAGACGCCCCCGCGTGAAAGGGGCTGCTATAAAGCGGATCCAAATCACGGACCAAGCAACCTGCGCAGTAAATACTAGAGATATATGAGGGGTTCCTAAAATTGCTGGTACCCTTTCGGGGGTCCCATCAGAAGGATGATAGTATTTTGGGTCTATATTGGGGTCCCCCATTTTCTGACACGACCATAAGGGGTATATAGCAATAATGGAGAATCAAATGGAGAAGAAAATGGAACATGAAATGGTGGCTGGGCTTATATTCGAATATGCGGGTTTGTAGGGATAATCGTGAAGAAGTACCATTAGTCAAGCTGAAGTACCCTATAACAGTATCCAGAAATCTGGGACCATCATTTTGATATATACATATATATGTATATACATAGCCCTAAACCCTATGTATATATTTAGGCCACTATAGTAGGCATCCAGGGTGGAGGATCCAGGGTTGATGGCGTTGGGGTGCCTATCTCAACCAGGGCTCATTACAAACAAGATAGGGGGTTAGGGTTTCAGGCTCGGGATTTAGGATTCAGGTTTCAGAATTTTGCCTTCAGGGTTTAGGGTTCAGGGTCTGCGGGTAGCGCTTGAACTGCAGCCCTTCCACTCGCCTTGACTAAAGAGTTTGAATCACCTTCCCCTCATATGAAAACCTTCACTGTTGAATATTCCTATTGTGATATGTGGTTAACATGAGGAATGTCAATTATTATAATCGAGTCCGGCGTTTTAATACAAGGGGGTGATTACTCGATGGACCCTGGGCTATTTGGCAGATTCGCCACCCTAGCTGGTATGAAGAGATGGCTAGGCACCTAGTATCAGCTTGCGAGACACTCTTCAACGATGCCCATGGTCCAGGAAAGTAGGATCGGGCTTCAGCGATTTTGTCTTTGGGCTTGAACCCTAAACTCTAAACGCCGGAGCAAGAATAGCCATAAGTGTTAAAGCCGTTAAGTTCTGTTATCCAGTCCTATAATAACCCTGGGCATCCAAGTCGATAAATACTACCTACTTTGGGCCCTAAAGTCTAAAAATAGTAATTACTTTGGGTTTTTAGATGCCTTATAAGGTAACCTAGGTGACCCCGCCACCTACACGGAACTGGATGCCATTACTAGCATACCTATGGTCAGTATTAATGGGTTCAGGCTTTAGGGTTTAGGGATTCGGGATATGGGGCTTAGGGTCCCCTATTAAGCCATTAGGGAAAATATTAAATATCCCAGGGGCCTACCCAGGCTTTAGATACCAGAAATTACATCCTCCACACGTGACTTCGAGATCATTGTGTCGACTTGTAAATCAGGAGGCAGTGGAATATCCTAAACACATACAGGATATCATGATTTAGGCCCCACGCCACCAAAAAAACAAAAAAACAGACTCCAACGCAAGACAAATTGGTCAAAGACCGCCTCTGCATCAGCTTCCAACCCTCTCAAGCGGTCAGACAGCGCACGCAGCACCGCCAGCTGAAACATGCACCTTAACCAACAAAGAATCCTTATAGTCCCCGTTAAGTAGATAGAATCTGGCTTTGAGCTGTCACAATAAGATCACTATATAACCACAATCTATCTATTTCAGCAGGACGATAAGCCAAGGGAAAAACACATTTCCATCAGCAAAGAGTTCGGGCATTCACAAGACGCCTCTTGTCAAGATGACTACCCAAGTCCAGCCAAATAGTGCCCTAAACTCTATAAACCCTAAACCCTTACCTTCATGGCGGTCTTCTAGAAACAGCTTTTCCTAAATGTTGTCCAGGTTCAAGTGGCTGGGATGCACGCCATATCCGACCTGACACTTGCTGCGAGTGGTTTGGGTACTGCTCCCCGTCCAGTAGCATTCTGCTGTATTCAAGCAAGATTAGGGGCTTTACGTATCAAGCGTTAGCATCAACGCGCTGTTCTACTACGGGAGGGGGTGAGGGGTAAGCAAGAGAACGCTCTTGTAATGATGAGCCGCCTTGGACGGAAGGTATGGGAAGAACATGGTAAGAACATGAGGCTCCGTATTCAGAATTGAACTCAGGGTTTCTTGGGATGTTGGGTAAAGTGGTGTTACGCGTGGGGCCGGTTTGCAGAGGAGTACATATGGTCTCATTGAGGCTCCTCAAAAATCATTAGCTCTTGGGTATCCTTATCCTCATGCTGGGTGCATTCGCCATAGTCATGACCTTGCCATAGGCATAGCCGGAAATCATCCTCCTGCCTTCCTTCATGAAGTCTTAACTGAGTGTAGAGCTACTCCCAAACGTCAAAACTTGAGCCTCCACAGAAAATCAGCAACCCGCATGCCAAAATCCCAGGAGCTAGAGCGGAAAAAGAAAACTAAACGTGTAAAAGTTTTCCTCAACACGTGCGGAGCATCGTGCCGCATGCCGAGGGATGTTAGGTCTCTCTCCACACTTCGGAAGTCCTGAAAGGTTTCCCTGGGTTTCGGGTTTAGGGTTTAGAATCTCAGTTGAGGGTTCATTTGTTCAGGGCTTAGGGTTTAGAATCTCAGCTAATAGGGAGATTGTCTCCTCCGAAACTACCTGAAAAATCTAACGAGACCCAATCACAGATGAATGTCCTTTTGAGAAAAAGTGAAAGATCATATACACATGTTTCAATGTCAGGGGAAGGTAATAGACTCACGCTCCTTTTGTGAGGCCTCTACCTGACAGTTAAGTGGCTATACACTTTGGACACAGTTCCTATCCAGTGATAGTCTATAATAAGGGCTGTCCAAACCTATGTTAATGTTGTCACACGAGTGTTGCTGAATGGAGGCAGTACCCAACAGTATAATAATAACCAGCAAGGGTGTCAAACGGCAAAAGCTTATCCACTCATCTACTGAGACCATACTGGAACCCTAAACCCTAAACCGTTGCGTTGCAGCTAGGCACCCTTCCTTGCTAGCTGAATCAGATACCTCCAATTTGACATGGAAACGCATGACACGCCGAAACCCTCCCTGAATCCCAAACCGTATACCTTCTTGCAAAGTCTACATTCATGGGTTCCTCTACTACCCCACCCTATACCCCTAGGCTCCTCCTCCTAAATTTACGCACCTCGATGGCCTGGTCTTTCCCAAATAACCTTAATTGGGGGGAACCTGGGGTTGGTGGTATCATAGCGGGGTGGGGGGGGCAGTAGAGGAATCTAAGCCCAAAACCAGGATATAAGGATTCTTTTCGGCAACTCTCTCCTTCTCCTCCAGAAGGTTCAAGCCGACCTGAACCTTACACACGGGCTCGGCTTTGGGTTTTAGGGCTTAGGATTTAGGATTCAGGTTTTGGATTTCTGGCCTATGATGTGAGATTCATTAGTTGGGACTTATATGGTTTAGGGCTTAGGGCTTGTGGCCCATGATGTAAGATTCAGGAGTTGGGCTCTATGGGGTTTAGGATTTAGGTCTTTAGGGTTTAGGGTCAGAGATATGGGTTTAGGCTGTTTCTCGTGATCACAACCACCACGGCAAACAGGGATCTTACTGCACATGGGCAAGCCATCTAGAGGCTACTCATCCGGATGTGAAGCTTTGAAAAGCAAGAGCTCTGGCCGTACACACTGATTGTATGCGGATTTTAAAGTCATCCCAAAACCCTAAACCTAATATAACAACTAAGGTCCAAAAAAGTTAACAAGAGCATCTGCTAAACCAATGCTCAACCACTAAAACCTGCAGGCTCCAAAAAACATCCATACTCCAAACCCTGAACCTAAATCAAATCCAAAAATCTCAAATCATGCATCCCATGCCTCAAATTCCAATCCCTCCTTGAGCATCCAAGAGACTTCGCAAGCAGGTATACAACACCTGAATTCATTACATGCCTTATCATGTACACTTGCTAAAGCTTGCCTAGCCCCCCGCCCCTGACCCCTCTAAGCAAAACCCCAACCCAGAATCCTGAACCCTAAACCCCAAACCCTAAACCCTGAAACTTAAACCCTCCACCCGATTCCCTACATCCTACACCGCCCCAGTCCAAAGAACAATGGCCGCAAACAGCAAGGCTTGAGCTCGGACCTCAGCTTTTCATCATTTTCTAAATGTTGGTTTGGGACTAAGGTTTAGGGTATCTTCGTTGTGAGGGACTACAGGATATTGCCGGGTTGTGACTCAGGCTTTCCCCAACTAGGAAATGTATAGCAAGGGGGTCTAGGGCTTTAAGCTACTGCGCAGCTACTGGACAAGGCCGAATTGATGTTTCAACTTTGGGGCTTCAGGCTGTTAGGCTTGAACATTAAGCTGTTTCAGGGTGCCTGGACGCTCGGCATTCTGGGCGGGGCCCCAAAATTTCAGGCTCTGCGCTCTTAAGGCTTCGGGTTCAAGGTCTACTTGGAGGGTCAAGGGGCACTTATACAGCAATCTTCTAGCCCCTACATTCCATGAAAAAAACTCGTTCATCCCATGTTGAAGCCTTTTTTGTCCCGCTCACCTTCAAAATAAGACAAAAGGGTTCAGAGATCAGAGATACCCTGGTTCAGGCATCCATCTTGTTGAGGAACCCGTGTTGACTGTTAACCCTGGGTTTAGGGCACAAGGTTTAGGATTTAGGGTTCAGGGCTGTAGCTTTAGGGCTTCATTCGGACTTAGGAGCTCGCGTTCACCCTGGGGCTCTAAGTCTATAAACAATACCCACCATGGGCCCCAAACGCCATAAATAGGACCTGCATGATGCCTTAGGGTTAGGGTCTTTACATCTAATGACAGCCTGTAGGATGCACATTGTAAGGTTTACCAAGGGAACCAAAACCCTGGAAATTCTTGGGGTTCCCTAATTCTCTGTATAGGGATGTTATAAAGGACCCTGAGAATTTCCAGGGTTTGGGTTCCCCTGGTAGGGTTTTAGGGTATAATTCACCCTGAAGCTGAAGCCCCACACCCTGTGGGGGGTTTCCGTCCCCATAACAAGGATTAGAGTATTTTGGGGTCTATAGCGGATTCCCCATAATAATGAGGGATATGATATTTTGGGGCCTATAGACTTTCTGGGTCCCCAAATTTAAGGAAACTACCATGTATGATCGGGTTTCCAGGTACAGTCTGAAAGCGCCCCAAGCGTCGTTGACCGTCCGAAAGAGGCGCTCGACGCTTGCATCCTCATTCAGGTAACGATACAGCCTGCAGTCAGGATACCCTAAACCTGACACCCTAAGCCCTAAACCGTTTCCATCTTTTGGGGCGGTTTGCTTGTAGGGATCCCTACAAAAAGGACCGTGGCCTTTCTGGCCTTTCGGTGTATATACGGGGGACACCTCTTCTTGGACATATCCATTGAGGGCTTACGGCATAAGATGGTTTATGCTATGGAGCAATTCTATACGGTTTAGGGTTTAGGGTCTTAGGGAGGGTTCTAGTGGAGAATCATGTGTTGAACAGAAAATGGAACATGAAATGAAAACTGGATTTATATGGCGCCAGGGTTAGAAGGGACGACAGGGCTCAGAACAGAGATTGCACAGGAATTTACAAAGCCCAAAGAAAGGCGATGACAAAGCCATCAAACGCTAGATCCTCCAAACCCTAAACCCCAAACCTTAGGTACACCACTTGGCACAACGTACACTTGGGCCTCAAAATGCTTCTATAGGAGCCTCTGTAGGCCCTAAGTATGTACTATATACCTACATGGACCTTTTGGGTTCAGGGGCTCTGGGAATACAGGCCGGCAAACCCGGAAAATCTAAACAAAACACAACTGTACAGTGTAAATCCTGGTTCTACGGCCTGTTCTGACTGCTTGCCGGAAGGTGTAAATTTGAGGGGGGTTTGGAGCTTGAGGGTCGGGATGTGCCGTTGCCAATGAGGTCCTCCGAAAGGCAGAAGTGGCAAGAGGAGGTTAGGCTTAAGTCTTGCATTGCATTGCCGGGAAAACAACGGAGCAGCAAGTCATGAAGTCATGAGCGTGACGCAGAAAGAGCACGAGAGGGAAAGAGACATTGATAAAGGAAATCCTACACCACCCTATATACGCCATAACCGTCATAACCTGAGCCATAGTCTAAACTCCTGGTATCCCCCTTAATAAGTCCTGTAGTAGTCACCTATATAATCCCTATCCCCTTCAGGAGTTTGGACTATAACTCCCCTTAAATCCTAAACCCTAAACCCTAAATCCTAAACGCTAAACCCGCAACCCAAAATCGTAAACCATTAAGGATCCCAAGCCACAGCCAAGCAGCTGTTGGCCAAACTCGTCTAACTTGATCCGCCGCCACTGGCTCAGAACCAAACCCAACCTTCGGTTGCGCGAAATGCTTGGGGGGTTTCGGTTTAGGGTTTGGGGTTTTGGTGTTTTGGGTTTTTGGGATTTTGGGGTTTGGGGTTTTGGGGTTTCGGGTTTGGGGCTTAGGGTCTTGGCTGGCGATGATCTTGAGAGCTGAAAGCGCTTTAGGTAGTTGGGGTCAAGCAAAGATCATCATGGCAATAGGAAAACCGTTCACTCAGAGTGTCATTGAGTAGCAAGTAAAACTGCTCCTGGCTCTGGACTAGCCCTAAACCCAGCCTTCTTTTTTCTTGCGGAAGTCTCAGCTCACCGAGAGAGTCCAAGTAGCCGAATAACAGGGCTTCAGGTCGCAACTGCTCTAATCTCAATGGGTTTTTGGAGCCCTAAACCCCTATCAGTTCGGCAAGCCTTGAACCCTAAAACGTACACACCTAAACCCTTAAAGCAAGGTCACTCTTCAAACTTCGTTTGTGCCCAGCCTCCCTCTCACGGGGCCCCCTTTCCGGAAACTTGTGACTATCAGTTTGGGTCCCTTGTTCTGAGGCTTCAAATTTATAAATATCACCAATATTGGACCCTAAACCCCTAACCCTGAACCATATGAACATGACTTACCTTGAGCTATTTGAGTAGCGTTTTTTTGGTGGTCAAACCTAGTAAGATAATAGTCCTTATATAAAATACGATACCCCAAAAGGAGGATATAATCTTAATCTATATTGGCTACCATAGTATCCCCAAATAAAATACTACTCATTTGGAGCTCGGGGGTTCTCATGATGTGGGGCGAAGTAGCTGGTGGTAGACGAATAGGACCCTCATATTGAAAAAAGTACTACCCTCCCCGTAGCAGCAGGCTTCCCCACCGCCTGAGGACCATCATTACTGCAACTATGATATAATGGTACTATTTTTTGGGGGTGTGGAGGGGGGGAATTATTTATTGTCAGGGAATTAGGGTGGTATAGGGGTCTGGGAGGTACGACCAGAGGAGGACTACCCGGCAGATGCTTCCCAGTATGGTAGGATGTTCTGAATCTTGTCGATGGCAAAGAGGAAGGGGAGACCGCAGTGGATACACAATTCTGCATGACCTTAGACCTAAAATACCACGGGAATGATGGTGCTTTGGTATACGAAGCTCATACAGGATCTTGAGTATCAACAGCAGACAAGGCAACGCTGTTGCCAGGCCTATGTTTAGAGCTTGGTGCTTAGGGATAGTGGTCACAGTGTGACAGTACCAGCGTTCATAATCTTCAACAGCTGATGGTATGCACAAAGGTGGCAATCTGAATACATACTGGATTCGACACAGCTAGGACTGATGATGCCCACAAAGTTTCGAGGTATACAAGTTCGGTGAATCACCACACCCCACCCCGTACCTTTTGCGGGCCCAGAAGCATGCTGTCAAGTGATCTGTATCCAGTGACGTTGCCAAAGGACTTGTGGCAGAATTTTGTCAGCAAAGCTTCATGTGAAGCATCAGGACATTCCATGAACACATCCTTCAGACGGCGGCGAAACTGTTGCAAAGAAATCCGGCCAGTCTGCTCGGAGTCCAGGGCATTGAAGCCGGCAAAGATGTGGCTGTCTGAGACGCCGATCTCCTGCAGGGTTTAGGGCTTAGCGTCTCAGACGCATGTCTCATGCCGACTGTCAAAATCGAGGCCCCCTGCTGGCACTAAATTCCGTCTCCATTGTATTGTGGGTCTCACACAACGCCGGACGTTCAAAGCCTAAACCTTCAAGCCCGCTTCGTCCCTTCACAAATTTGGGTTTAGGGTTCAGCGCGCAAGAGCCAGGGCCTTCAAGAGCACTTCAAGAGCTACAGTGCGCACAGGGTGCCACATGAGTATTTCCAACGATAGGGATCCCCTGTCATGCGTCAAACTGCAACAATCTTCTCTAAACCCGAAACCCTAAAACTGAAAGAGGCCCCCTAAACCCTAAACCCTGAAACCCAAGGGGGGCCCCTAAACCCTAAACCCTAGACCCCTGGTATTTGGAAATTCGCAGGTGTCCCTCTCAGTCAAGCAAGCTGGTCTGAAAGAAGTGTGGAAGGATGCCCTGGATTCGTTCCGAGTTGCTACGATGCAGGGGCCGAAATGTAGGTTAATAATGGGATCATATAGGATAATGGAAAGGAACATGGAAACTACTGTATAGGGTTTAGGCTTCGGGTGTGCGTTTTACTGGTGCTACATTGCTACATCAGGATTGAACATAATGTTCAGGCTTCTACTTTGTATTTACTGCGCCTTTCCCAGACCTAGCGTACTGAGGAACTCTCAAACCTAATGCACGCCTGTGGGCCAGGGATATGATGCAAAGTAACATCAACTATTCTATCTTGCGATTCAGACTGTGCAGTTTCCCAACATAAGGGGACCCCAATATCAACCCCAAAGCACTATGCTCCTGATACCTCTAATTTTGGGAAATTCCCAGTAGGCCTTCAGAGAGGGAGAGATAGCTACAGAAAGCGTGCCTCGAGCGACATGAATCCAAAGGGTCCATGTACCCAATATTTAGGTACTTGGGTTTAGAGTGATAGTAATTATAGTTCAGGTTTTGGTTAAGTCTATGATTATTAGGTACTTAGACCCTTAGGGTGAACAAGATTGATTTAGGGTTTAGGGTGTACGCTTTAGGGTTTATAGGCTTTAGGGTTTTCTGAAAACAGGTTGCCCCAGGGGACACTAGTGAAACAAGGTAGGCGTATGGGGGTTTTCCCCACTGCTCTTAAATTAAAACATCCTATGAACTAGAGCAGCACCCCGCACCTTTCAAAAGAAAGACTCCGTCCTGCAAAGCGTGTCGGAAGTCTGGATAGGAGACGCAATCCGGATCCTTACATGGTCCTATAATCCCCCTAGGCCTTTCATAAAACTATCAATTTCATAAATTCCTCAAGGTTATACTATATTAAAAGCTGCAAATAATTCCTGAGGAAATAGGGGGGTGAAGGGCCTGGAGCTTGCTAGGGAAGGTTTGGGGACCCTAGAGAAAAATTGCCATGGCTTTATAAGGGTTCTGAAGGGCTTAATGCGGGTAACATAAATCAAGAGCCTGAACCCTAAAGCCCTAATCTAAGCCCACGCCTGCCCCTGTTCCGGGCTTTGGCAGAGTTGAGGGTTCAGGGTTATTTGGGCTCAGGGCCTGCGCTTCTTACTTTGGAGGTTCGGCTTCACGGCCCCTTAACAACAGGCAGGGAAAGGGTTTAGGGTTTAGGGTTACAGGATGATAAACTTTTTTCTTCAAAAAGGACATAGCGGAGATTTTCTCAGAGCAATCGTCATAAGATCCTCTGCAAAATCCCTCTGAGGCGCTTCACCCATACTCCCCCAATTGTGACTCTCTTAACCTTGACCCCTCAACTGCCAGCCCCTTGACTCCACGCACCATAAACCGGGACCCGAAACTTCGGCCCCAAACCCCGAACCCCACACCGCAAATTCCAAAGTTCAAAAAAAAATGCCCCACCTGCAACATACTGAAATCTGAAACCCCCTTTCACCCAACCGTCTAACCACGCCATGAACTGCTGGAGATCCGACCCAGCCAACTTGGCAAATGAGGCATCGAGCTGATCTAAGCCTCTGAAGTCTTGGGCTTCGTGTTCAGGGTTTAGTGTTTAGAGTTCAGGGTATATGACCCATGGGGCTCTTGAAAGGGCTTCGATAAGAGATCTATAGGGGTTTGTATCTTACAAAACAAAACTAAGACTAGCATACTATCTGGGGTTTAGGGGCTACCTGTAAGCCCAGGTACCTAGAATCTAGTGGTAGCTACCCTCGAACTGCCAGGTACATAGTCCCCCTTAAGTAGATAGACCATGGGGTATCTGGGGATCTTGTTCTAATATACCCAAAGTCATATTCTATCTACTTAAGGGGGACTATAGGCCATAAAATTAGAGGTTATGGAGGTTGCAGATAAGGTCATGGAGGTGCAGCACTAGACCCTAAACCCCCAACCCTACAAGGTTATAGTAGCTTCCATTGTCTTTTCCATTCTCCCAATATAGCCCTAATATACTATAGCAGTTTCCATGTTCTTTTTTCATTATCCCCAATATAGGCTTAATATTACCCCAATGGTTACTCCTAAACCCTAAACCCGAAATTGTAGTTCGCATAGACTAACCCCAATAAAAACCATTATCCACCTATAACCCCAATGTACTATAGGGGATCCTTAGGGTGTCTATAAATGGCTTGGGAGGTGCGAATTGAGGGCTCAGGGTTTATGGCTTTGGGCTTTAGGCTTTCGGAACTTTTACATGAAAGAAGAGAAAAACTGTCCTGTTTGGAATGCCTGAATCTCAACAATAAGGTCCTGGGTTGAGGGTTTAGAGTTGTATATGAAACGATGTTACCAACAAAGTCCAGACGCAGTACTCATAGTGGTACCTCAGAAACATGAAGTCGTGCTTCTGCAGAATCACGCTGACCGCCGCCTTCATCAAAAGCACGGCCATAGTGCCGTAGGCGCTGATAAACTGACTCTTCCTTCGCAACTGGAGGATCAGCCGCCCCCCAAGCCCCTTTGTGTACGTACCTTCAATGAAATTACATGCACAGGGTCTCCAATTGCTGGCATGTGGGCCCAAATAGGATTTTGAATCCCCCTTGCTTGTAGGTGCTAGGGTTACATGGCCACTTAAATGGCTTCATGTGGCACTGAAATGGGTTCATGTGGGGTCTGAAATGGGTCCATGTGACAGTCGTAGGATACCTCAAAAATGCACCCCATTTCAGTGGCGGACCTTTGCGGGCCGACAGTCGGACCTGTGACTTTCCTAGGCTTTGCCACGTGCATCCCATGCCTGATAGGACCCTTTTCTTCATGTTTTTCTCATGCGTACCCTGGCTTACGAAAGTTTCCTTGCGGTTGTTGCGGCGTATAAAATCACTGTATAGAACAGGCAGCGCTTCGG
>CAJNIZ010036668.1:47256-60748 GCA_905231905.1 Symbiodinium pilosum | reverse complement strand
GTTGTCATCTTACGGTGCTGATGGTCACAGTATTCAGTTTGGGTTTCTACCGGCAACACTGCGAGACATCCACGATGCGTTGTCCGCAAAAACCAAAGAATGCGTTCAAACGTTGCGCGCAGGGTCCCATTGTAAAAAAAGTCACAGCGTTTTCACGGCTGTCTCTAAGCTGTGATCCCGAAACAGGGGATTGGCGAATGGCATTCTCAGTCTAAGGTGAGGGGTTTAGGGTTCAGGGTTTGATGGATTTTCCCCAGTTGTTGCTGTTTGCTTCTCATTCTTCGTCGTGGTTCGCATGCGTGACCAAAAACACCGTATCAACGACCCGTGGTAACGAGCAAAAAATCCGCAAAAATCACATTTTCCCGAGCGCGGCTTGCGAAGCAACAAAAATGATCGAAACTCCAAAGATTTTTTCGCAATTTCGACACCCTTTTGACAACCACAGACCGGCTTATGGACATCTGACTACGATAATTAACATCTGTTGCAAATTGTGTGTGTGATTTTGGACCGCAAGAATCAATGTGCAAAAAAGATTGCATTTGGACACTTTGAAAAAGGTGCGCAACCCTTTCACGGCCGCGCTTGCGCAGCTTGCCCTGCTACTAGTATAACTGCTTACAACCAAGTATCATATTATCATTATTGTTTTCGCTGCTTGTCATCAGAACACGCAACAACATGCAAGAAATGCCAAAACTAAAATGGGTCCATGTGACCCCTGCCAAAAACTAAAATGGCATGTGACCCCCAGTAGCCCCCGACGAACAAACTAAACTAAAATGGCTTTGGCTCATGTAACACCCCCCCCCATTTAAGTGGTGGAAAAGCAACCGGGATGATTTTGACAAGGAGGCCCTGAAGCCTGAGGTCCTTAAACCCTAAGCTCACCCAATCAAAGTGTCGGGTATAGTATAGAGGTGTAGAAATCGAATGGCCCCAACTTATTCAATAACCAGAAGGACCCACTCCAAAACCCCGAGCCCTACAGAAGTCACATGCCATAGCCCATACAGGAAACCTGACGGCCGCTTGTTACTAAATGTAATGTAGACACAACAATGAACAATCAATCCTGCGTGGCCCTAGTCACGTTATACCTTCCGAATTACGACATTGAAGTATACTGAAGTCGCGAAGGACTTAACTACCAAGTCCACAGTAGGATCCAGATCAACACTTGACAGTATTTTCCTTGTTCGGGCTATGAGGTTTGAAGCTACCACTGACTTTTGAAGTTCTAAAATGACCCTGAACCCTAAGCCCTACAACCAAACTGAAAAACCATGGCCGTCGATGCCCAAGAAGTCGCAGCCAAGTTTCGGCGTCATTGAGGCGAAAAAGAGGATCCTCAACCAACTTGTTTATGGGTTTAGGGGTTTAGGCTAGGTGTGTATAAGGGGTGTAGGTTCAGGGTCCCAAAACCCTTGCTTAAGGGAGGCGCAGTCAGATCGAATCGCTGAGGACCGGAACAAGCCCAAAGCAGAAAAGTCTTTACGAATACCACCACTGGGCCGCTAGCCCACCCGCCTGCCTAAACCCTAGAAACCCTAAACCCTAAGTCCTAAACCCCACAGCCCAAACCCCACAAGTCCAAAACAATAAAACCCTAAACCCTGAAAAAGAGTCTGGGCCTGGCAGCCATGTAGCTCATAGGGATCCCCTTACCCCCTAGGGATGTGTAGGGGAATGTTAAACAAATGGAAACTGCCAGAGCTTAGGGCTTAGGGATTAGGGATGAGGGCTTTGGGATTAGGATGTAGGATTTAGGGACCATACGGGTTGTGCGGGGTCATTATATGGGGTTCTATAGTGACCTATAGGGATGGTCCATGAAAATGGGGCGAACGAATTGGAAAAGACAATGGAACATCAAGTGGAAGCTGGGCTTGTACAGTGGTTTGCAGGCACCACTGCTTCCCAAAATTTGGACTCCCTTTTGGAGGCCCCATCCGATAAGGGTTATAATGAGTTAAGGTTGTAGATTGGAACCCCCTACTTATTTCTTTATGCTCAGATTCTGCAAGCCCCGAACCCTCTAAACCCTACATGGGGGTTTCCTAAAAGTAGGGGTACTTTTTTCGGAGTTCCCATTAAAAAACATTGTAGTATATTGGGGTCTATCCCCTTATTTTGCGAAACTACAACGTCTTTATGCCCAGATTCTGCAGGCTTGCATCAGGATCCCAGTTTGGCAGTTGGTCAAAGAACATCGCCGATACAGAAACGACGCCGCAGTATACCTTGACAGTTTAGCGTTTACTTGGAGGTTCATGGGACTTAGTAACTGTTTATAACTGGAGTTATAACCCTACTTATAATTGGGGTAACCCCTATAATAACCCGTATAAGGTCATTTAGGGGGATAAGAAGTAGGGTTATAAACCCAGTTCTAAATAGTTACTAAGTCCCATGAGCCTCCAAGTAGGGGTTAAGGTTTAGGGATATGGGGCCTGTAGGGTTAAGGGTTTAGGGGGTACCCATAACTGATGATGGGATTTGGTTACCCACAACCCTCATAAACAGGACCCTTTAACTGTCACATGACTAAAACGGGGTTCTATTTTTGGAGGTTGGGGTAACGAAAAACCCCCTGATTATGTAATAGCATCTCTGACTTGTGTAAGTTTCAGAAATGCAGGACTGTTTCCCCTCGTTGAAGTGATAATTCGCTCTGTTTTCGTGCATATCGAGATTATAGACCCACAGCTGAAAATCCCATGAAACGAGTCATAGGCACGAGGCTAAGCGCCACGAAAATCTGTTGGGTGCCTTTGGGCACATCAGCAGCCTCGGCCAAAATGATCAGCACCGAGAACTCCAGCATAACCTGACTTCGGGGAATTGGGGTTTGGGGTTAGGATTTAGACCTTCTTCACCCCAAACCCTAAACCGCGTGTTCTTGTCTACGTACTTTACTCTCCCTCAAACCGGGGACGAAGGAAGCCTGCAAGCAGTCCGGATGTGATAGGTGCAGGCAGGGTTGTCCACTTTAGGACATGTTGTTTGGAGCTTTGCCCTGTTTCGGGGCTACACATTGAAGGTAAGATTCAAAGCTTAGCGTTTAAGAGCTCGTCGTTGTAGGCTTTCGGACTGATGAACATGTTCAGGAATTAGGCTAAGGTTTCAAAGGTTAATCCCGGGCTTCAGGGTATCCAGGCGTCAGGCTTAGTGCTTCGAATTTCGTAAAACTAGGCCCGACATCCTAAGACCCACACATAAAGGCCCACGTGGAGGGCTAGGAGAGCGCAGGAGAAAAACATGGGGATAGCTGGGGTGACTCTTTAGCTTAGAGGGGTTGTAAGGCTACTTACCAAGTCTAACCCCAAGCACTGAACAATCTACAACAGTTTCGATGAGCTTTCCCTCTCTCTCATTCTTGTTGTTGCCAGTAAACCCTGAACCCTAAAACCCAAACCCAAAACCCCAAGCCCTAAACCCTAAGAACTCAACCCTAAATCCTCAACCCTTAACCCCTAGTCCCAAGCCAGCGGCGAGAAGAGTGAGAAGGTCTTGTCCCAGGTGTGGGTCGTCCTTTGCTCCCTAGAGCTTGGGGTTACCCTGCACCCCTAAACTTAAACCCTCGACCCTAAATCCAAAACCCCTACAGCTTAGGTTTAGGGTCTGAGGACAGACATTTTCAAGAGTGCGGGTAGCTCCAGGTCTATGATGCCGTTGAGGGTATAGGTAAGTTTTTATTTATGTTGTTCTATGTGTGTGTGTGTGTTTTTTGGGGGGGGCGGGGGTGTGGTGGATGGGGAGGGGGGGGGCGGTGTAGGGTTCCTCGGGGAGTTGTTATAACTGTTTTTCTAACAAACTCTCCTGTGAGTCCACAGACTCGAAGGTGCTATGAATTGCAGAAAGATCTCAGCTTTGGACGTCAGGGACACATGAGCTACGGGAGTATTCCTTAGGCAACCAAAGGATGTGAAACTTTCAACATTGAAACCCTAAACCCAAACTTCCACACTGATGCGTATCAGTAGAGGATGTAAGGTATGGGCCCAAGGTTCCAGGTCCCTGTAGAGCTTTTCTGAGGGTTTAGGGGTTCAGGGTTGAGGGTTCTCTACCCTGCCAGGATGAAGTTCAGGACTTAGGGTTTAGGGTTTAGGGCTTCCATGTCACTTTGGCAAGCTAAATTATTACCAATAGTGCTGTCCCAGATTCCTTGTATGCCTATAGTCCCTGAATCTCGAAAAAATCAAAACCCCTAGATCCCTAACCCCCAAACACTAAATCCCTGAATCCCATACTCTAAACCCTAATCCCCTTATCTCAAGCCCTGTGCCTCGGACTCCTAGCCTGGTACCTAGACCCTTGATGATACCTCTACTACAACACCCTGCTGTTCGTGGACAAAAAGCCTCGCATACCCCATCTACCTTAACCCAGGAGGAGTAATGGTACTAAAGTATACCAGTATAAGGAAGGCCATGGACGGATTAATCCATCCACACACGATTTGGAAGATTTGATGCCTAGGATTTAGGTGCTGCATTCTATTGCCTGCGAGGAGGACGCAGCAACTAGACCCATCCTTACCATGGTTGCCTTTCTCTCAATGCCTCCCCTCGTTCCAAGCAGCCATCCGGTCGCCCGGCTTGAAGGATCCTTCTCAAACCTACTCCCTAGGCCCAAGCCCAAAGCGCTGAACCTTGAACCCTAAACCCTAAACCCTAATCCGGAGCCCCAAGTTCTTAGTCCTGAATTCTCAACCCTCGACTTTGAGATCTAGCCGTGGAATATTGCACATCCATAGGCTTAGAAGAGATGGCTTCAAAGTGCTTGCTCATACTTAGTTCATGGGTCCCTCTACTACCCCCCCCCCCCGGCACTACCCCTCCCTAGGTTTCCTATTGATCAAGAGGTAAGTAGGGGCTAATTAAAGCTAATAAAGGAGGAATCTGAGGAATCTATGGGGAGGGGTAGGAGGGGCAGCCATGATTAGTTGAGAGTGGTGTAACGGGCCTCAGCCTCTTACTCCCAAGGAAGCGGCTTAGGGTTAAGGTTTTGAGCTTTGGGCTTCAAACCTAAATCCTATACCCTAAATCCTATACCCTAAATCCTAGACCCTAAACCCTATACCCTAAACCCTAAACCGGTTTGGGGCAGACCTACAAGGATGACCCCAGAGCTCTCTTTCAAAGTCCTCATATGGGCTGCTGTAAAGGTAGTGCTTGCCAAGGGAAGGGTTTAGGGTTTAGGCTGCCAGTTCTGAACCTTAAGCCCTTAAACTCGAAAGCCCTCTGCCCCAAATCCCAAAACATGCCCTAAAGCCCGCAACCTAAACCCCAAACCCTATAAACCCTGAACCCCAAAGCCTGAAACGTAAGCCCGGAACCCAAAACCCTGAATCCGAACCTTAAGCCCTGAACCCTAAAACCTAAATCAATGTCCAGAGAGTCGTGGTGAAGGGAGGAACAGGAAACCACTTGAGCAGTCCAGCCCCGGACCGCACAAGCAATGATAGCCTTAGGGGTTGTAGGGTCTAGGGATAAGGGTTTAAGGCTTAGGGATTAGGGATAAGTTATTAGGATTTAGGGTCAGGCGTTGGCGTCTAGGGATTAGGGATCAGGGTTTGGGTTTAAATTTAAGGTTTAGGTTTTAGGGTTTAGGGTATTTGAAGTCCAAACGAGCCCCTAGTGTGTGCCCTTCCTCCCAGGGTCCCTAGAAACCTAGAATATACACTGAATAGGACCTAAAGGGCCCTGGAAACCGCCCAAAAGAGGCAAGGGGCCCTACCCCCTAAACCCTAAACCAAATACCAAGGGCCTGTCCTTCCAGTCTTAGACAGCGGGGCTTGAGGCTTAGGGTTTAAGGAGTTCAGGAGTTCCAGGTTGGGGCTTAGGCTTACGCGAGGCGATGTTGCACCTCCTAGGTAAGGTGCTTCAGGTGTTGTGGGATGTGTCAGCGGGAATGGAGGCTGATGTGGGACTTATAGTCCCCCTTAAGTAAATAGAATATGGGTTATATGTGCATCTTATTGTAATTCTACCCAAAGCCATATTCTATCTACTTAGGGGGATTATATGCTCGTGAAACTCTACGCGGCAAGGTTGGCCTCGGGCTGTACTGCTTGGTTCCCGGGGTTTGCCTTCTTAGATCCAAAGGACCCCAGGAAAGGCCCACCTGTTTAGAACCCCCAAGAACAACACATGCGTGTGCGCTTTCAAAGCCAATCCACTTTTGATACTGACATCCCGCAATCTTCTACCAATCGTTCTAGCTGGCGCGCATTGGTATTGCAAACACATCATGCCCATCCGCAAATCATGCGTTGCGTACCCAGCATCCCTAAATCCCAAACGTCCCTAACATCATCCCTTCCCATAAATCCTAAACCCTAAAGCCTACAGCAACATCATGGGATCCGGCGAAAGGACCCCACAGATCCCTTAGTAGGCCCTCATAGGTTGGGGGTACGCACCCATTTTCTAAGAGAGCCACAGGGCATAAAGGTAATTGTGTGAAGGTGTCGATGTATTCCGACTGTTCCTGGTGAGGTCCTAACCCACACCCTAAACCCTAGAACCCAACTAAGAATCTACAATATCCTTACAAATTTGCTTGTGGGGCCCTAGTATCCTTACGATATGAGGCTTGAAAACTTGTCTTTTGGTTGGGGGCGGCCCCTTAGGATCCTCTGCTAAAAATGAAGGGAGGTCTTGGTTATACTGTCCAAAGCTGGTATTTTTAAATAGTTTTCTGAGAAAAAGGTTTGTCAGAATCATGTCATCTATAGTACGACGACTTGAAAATGCACTTATGATATTCAAACAAAATGAAATAGGGAACCCGCTGATAATAGCAATAACACACGTACAAATGTTGATAACAGCCAGGGTAGCATCCAAGTATTGAAGGTACGTTCCATGAAATGACAATATCAACGGTCGTCACTAGAGAAAGCAATAGCCCTCCTAACAAAAAAACAACGAAAGACCGTACGCGTGTTGCAAGAAACGTCTAGCCAACGAGACTCCTTGAACGCAAAATCCTTGGAAAGCCAAGGTACCCAAGGATCGAACGTCCCCAGGGTCATCCACAACAGCTGGCTATGGACACGCGTCAACCTATGCTCCAGCAGAAGGGTTGGTAGGGATTTCAATACCTAGGAGTTTCTCAAAAAAGGGAAGCCATACAGGCACAAAGAGATTCTACACGCTATAGCTGCACTTGCAATCCTACACCCTACGTAGATCCTGAACCCTATTTCACACATTCCGATTTTGAGTGAAGTGTCTGGAGGTTTGGGCTTGGGTTGTAAGGTATGAAATTTGCGTTTCGGAGCAGAAGCTTGTTTGGAGGCTATGGTTCAAAAGCTGGGAGCTAATCGTTGATGATGAGGCAAGAATACACATTTAATCTTCCAAGCACTAAACCCTAAACCCTAAACCCTGAATCCTAAACCCTAAACCCATAACCCTGGACCCTAAACCCTACAAAACCCTGACCCCTATACACAAGACTAAAGCCGAGGCCTTACCCAAATGGATGTCGTTCGTCAGGGGGATGCTGGGGGCATGGTTAGGGCAAGGGAGTTAAGGATGTCTTTCCTAGAGACACTTGAGGAGACACTTGAGGATTTAAGAGAAGATGTTCATTTAACAAAAACACACACAAGGCCCCAATCATCCGCCTGCAATCACTCGGGCTTACCTTGGCCCTCAAAAGCCGCCCTACCCAACTCCCCCGTCCGTGAACACCCCAAGCCGAAACAGCAAGCTGCATAATTCTAGTATATTGGGAAAATGTTGGTATAATATAGGGTAATATAGGGCTATATATAATATGGGGATAACGGAAAAGAAGATGAAAACAACACAAATATACTACAATATACTATAGAAACCCTAAACCCTAAACCCTAAACAGCAAGCAGCATAGCCAGGATGGCCAAGCCCCAACAAAGAGCGGCGCCAGCATGCATGCACGAGGACAGAGCCTTACTGCCGCTACAATAGGGAAAAGCTGATACTTGCCCAGTTTCCGTTGGACAAACAACCTTTGTCTGCGGTTTCAAATCAAGCTAGCCCGAAGTGGGTAGTGCCTCAGAATTTGAAGCCCCATGTGCTGTTGGTAGATTGAATGCACCTGGTTGTTGGGTTGCCAGGAGTTACCATGCCACCTTCCAACCCTGGATTCAATACCATTACTATGACTATTACTAGTACTCGTACTGTTGCTATTACTATCACTAGTACTAGTACTAGTACCATTACTCTTAGCTAAATCGTATTAGGTGGGCTCAAGGAAGGTAGAACCATCCAGACATTGAGCCGAACAAGCTACAACGTCGGTATGTTCCAATGCCCGAAGATCCAGACAGTATACATACCCTAAGGGTCCAAGTACCTAATAATGATATACCTGCCCCAAAGCTGTACTACAATTACTATTACCCCAACCCCAAGTACCTAATTATTGGGTACTTGGACCCTTAGGGATCATTCATCCCGACCCAAACGAACTCCCATAGAGGTGCTTGGGACCGCGCTTGTTCGTCTGCAGGTACTTGGACCCTGAAGGTCCCTAAACCCAAAATCCTACATGGGGTTTCCCAAACCTAAAGATACCTTCCTGTGGGGGTACCTACAAAAAAGGATTATGATATATTGGGGTCTATATTGGGGTCGATTTATGGCAACTATCATATAACCCCAGGTTCCATTTCATCTTCCATTTTTCCATTTGGTTCTCTGTTATAGGGGGATAGTATCCCTAATCCTCAGTCTTCAATCCTTGCTGAACCTTCTCCCAACCTCCATTCATTGGCAGTCTTCGAGCCGGTTCGACTAAGGTTGAAAACCTTGGGCATCCAAGTCTATAACTAATACCTACTTTGGGCCCTAAAGTCTATGAATAGTAGCTTCTTTATGTGTTTTGGATGCCTAAGGAAAATCTTCCAGTGTGCCAGAGGATCCGTCGCAGACGACACCACTACCTAGGTTTGGGCTTCTTCTGGTGGAGGAAAGGCGGGATGCGTTGAATCCGTCATCGTGGTCGGATCGGTTCTGAAAGAGTCGTACATGCTCGTTACTGCTCATTTAGGTTCTGCGGTTGATGATTATGTACCGAGTTACAGTCAGTCCCAGAAACCGTCCTTCTAAGTCTATATTCTGTACGTTTACATGGGTTTGCTCCAACCATTTGAGAGCACTAGAACCTCTTATCTGCATGATATCTTACCAGAATCCGTTTTCTCCCTTGCGCGGGTCTATAAACATATTCTGTCTACACACTACCAACTTGTGAAAAGAGTCAGAAAGTTCCCAGAACCTAGCCACAGTGACCTTGGAGCCTGAAATCACCACCTCCTCCAGTTCACCAAAGAAGCCAAAAATGGATTCCATGCAGAAGCATGCCGACGGCAATCAAGAGGACCAGGGGCCAACGCTTCTGAAGCAGCCAGCGCGCTATTGCCAGATTGGACATAAACCTCCCAGACAGGATGTACGCCTTGGCAACTGGCTTGATGATCATGACTCGGCTGTTCTTGCCATCGTCCGTGCTGCCTTCCCTTCCTGGGTTGCTGTTAAGGAACTTAATTTAAGTTACGATATTGGCGGAAACCATATTACTATACATATAGCCTAGGGATCCATGTATACAAATAACCCTTACATTGGGCCCCAAAGTCTGTAAATATTACCTACATTGGGCTATTTGGATCCATAGGGATATATATATATATAACCATTATGGTTTCTTAATTTAAGTTCCTTAACAGCAACCCAGCTTCTGACAGACCCGGTGGCTTGAAGTATTGAGGGAGGCTTTCTCCGCGCAAACGACACCGAGCTCCATACTCTGGATTTCATTGGAGCAGAGGCACAGGGTTTAGGGTTTAGGGTTTAGGTTTTAGGGTTTAGGGTGTAGGGTGTAGGTTTTAGGGTTTAGGTTTTGGGTTCTAGGGTTTAGGGTTGAATCTAAACTATATGTCTAAGCTGCTTGAAGCCGAAGCGCCGCGACACATACTTGGCCAAAACAAGACACAACATGACCGGATAAGCAGAGGCTACAGCACCCTACTCCCTAAAACCCGAAACCCAACAAGACTTTTGGATTGATGACGAGTTGTCTCAAAATGGCATGGTGGCAGGTGGGCAGAGATTGCCAGGAATAACATTTCTGACCATACAAAGCCTCCTTGGTGTTCAGGCCAGGTGGCGGAGTCTTAACTGGGATGACCACCAAGATGAACATTCGTTCTCATCCCCTAATCATGGAGACTCAAATCGACAAGAAAGCGGAAAATGAAATGGAAATTGGGATCATAAGGTAGTTTACACGGATTATATACAGTCTAACTACACCCTTACGTGGCACTTAGGACCCCTACTAAGGCTTAACCCTTAGGTACCCGTAGTAGGAGTATAAGGGAATCCCAAGGGGTTAAGGGTCTAAGGTCCAAGCTAGGTCCCAAATATCAACATTATAGCCCCTGAAAAAACCCTCAATATTATGTAAACCCAATATAAGAGATTTTTTGACCGAAAAAAATCAGGTAATTTCCGGTGCAAAGCAGTTTCTGGACCGAAGGGTGGAATTGCCAAAATTCTTAGAGGTTTCCCTAAGGGTCCAAGTACCTAATAATCATAAACTTACCCAATACCTGTACTATAATTACTATTACCCAAAACCCAAGTACCTAATTGGGTACATGGACCCTTTGGGTTTTGCTAGGGCAAAACCAACCCTGATTTAGGGTTGGAGGGTATAGGGTTTAGGGCCTAATCCAAAACTCTGGTTTTGCCTAAACCTTAAACACGACCGATAACGGAGGACATAGCCAGGGGTCTACATGACGTACTTGTGGAATCCTGGATGGTGAAGGGGACGTTGAAAAAATTACGTAGAAGCCGTATAAATGAGTCCCCCAAGTCCCCCTAACCCTCCAAGCCATAGCCTGACGTTGACGGGGTGACGGATGGCCTTGTGTGTTCTGCCTACGCAACAGTCCCCAATGCGTGAAGTACCTGCACAATGCTGAAAAGTGGGCATAGCCAAGCTTCATGCAGGTGCTTGTGGCTTTTTGCACACTGTTACTATGGCTGCAACTATGATTCCTCTTAAGATTACTATGACTGCTGATATCACTAATATCACCACCCGCAAGCCTGGAACAAAGGAAAAGCAGACCTGTTGCAATGCAGCCCAGGGAATGCAAAACGCATCCCCTGAAAAATGCGCACCCCCCCCCCCCCTGCTATTCCATAAGCACGGGGAGCGCTTGCTCACGCCAGTAGCGTATTTCCTTACGGTCCTTGTTACAAATCAAACCTCTTGCTGCGCACAACGAAGGCGGGACCGAAACCCATCACTACCTGAATCCCCCAAAGGGTCCAGATACCTATGTGGTCCAGAAGGTTCACTATAGGCACATTGAGGCCTGTCTATCTACTCTACTATAGGTGCTCGGACCCGCTGGGTTCTTGCAGAGACCTAGGATCTCCTGTTGTGGACAGGTTTGCAGGTACATAATCTGTGAGAGACAATGAAGCGGGTAGTACTACGGTGGAAACTAGAAATCCTGCATGACTCTAAGCACCTTATAGCTTGGGGATTATATACAGTACAATAGTATAGTAAGGTCATGCAGGGTTTTAGTCTCAACAGTAGGGTGCCCCGACAAGTGGCGACTTCATAAGCCATTCACCCCAAAGACCCAAACCTAGACCCTAAACCCTGAACCCTGAACCCTAAACACTAAACACTAAACCCTAAACCCTAAACACTAAACATTAAACACTAAATCCTAAACCCTAAATGTTAAACACTAAAACCTAAACCCCAAACACTAAACCCTAAACTCTAAACCGTAAACACTAAAAACTATACCCTAAACACTAAACACTGAACACTAAACCCTAAACCCTGAACACACTACACCCTGAACACTGAACACTAAACCCTAAACACTAAACCCTGAACACTAAACCCTAAACACTAAACCCTTAACCCTAAAGGGTTTGGGCTCAGGGTCCCACCCCCCCATCTGCCACCAGCCATCCCTCGGCAGGTTACCCCATGCCAACAGACTTGCCGTTTCCCCAGTGCGGGTCCCTCAACACTAAACCCAAATCATGGAGGTTTAGGGGTTTGGGGTGCAGGGGCTAAGGGTTTCAAATCCTTATAACAATCTTCGAGTCTTCTGCATACAGCTTGAATTGACCTCTCACCTGATACACTACATAAATCCTGTAGACTGCCTTCACATATGTTTGTATATGAATACAAGCACAGATATGCCCTCCACTAGCTATAATAGGATGTTGCGTCATCCCTCCCCTGCCCAAACTCTATAACCCTAGAGCACAGGAACAGATAATGCGTATAGTCCCCCTTAAGTAGATAGAATATGGCTTCGGGTATATTGTAATGAGATCCCAATATATCATATACCCCATGTTCTATCGATTTAAGGGGGGCTATATAGAGCAACTAATAGGGTGTCATTGTTATAGCAAGTTCCTTGACAGCAACCCAGTATAACCCCCAAACCCTAAAGCACCGATAAGAAGAGACAACACGGCAGTGCCTCGAATCTGCACCTTGAAGCCTGTGAAGACCTTGCCACAGGGCGTAGGTTGTACTTCTGCAGGAGGTTCTGGGATTACGGGATTAGGATTTGCGGTGTGGGATGTGGAGTTTAGGACCTGTATCCTAAGAATTACCTAGTCATCAACCTACAGCGTTCCCAAAAATGGAGCCATGACGTGGAAGAAAGTTTCAGGATTCAGGGGGCTAGCAGCGGGTCTAGACTTGCAATCCCATAGCGGGAGATGCGTCTGGCAAGAGTACCGGAGGAGGCCCTTCAGTAGGGAGCTGTGACAATTCATGACAGCCCCATGCCCTTAGGCCCAGAATCCTCAACTAGGCAAACCCGTAAGTAAATAGAATATGGGGTAGATCGGGATCTTCTCATAATAAACCCAAAGCCATAGTCTACCTACTTAAGGGGGACTATATCTGGAGTCCTTACACGCTCTTGGAAAATCTGCATGTTGTTCTTGGAAGAACTCCGGCATCAGCTTAAGTACCCTATATCTTGCACCTTACGATAGTTTCGTGGCCCCAGGTGGTGCAAGAGATCCTCGTTACTACTACTATAATTCTGAGGGGGTTATATAAGGAACAATGAAAAACAACACTGGAGCTACTATAGCATATTGGGGCATATAATGGGATGTTATAGGATGCTACCATCAACAGTACACAAGCCGTTTCTAAGCTACATCTCAAACCCTGCTTGAACGGTCGCGGAAGAAGCAATTTGCCAGGATAACTGGGTCACTTTGGGGTTCGCTCGGCTAATTGGACGTGGCACCGCATACTTTACTAGGACGTGCTAAGTCTCCCAACCCCTACCTAAACCGTAAACCCTAAACCCTAAACCTTAAACCCTATACCCTAAACCCTAAACCCTAAACCTTAAACCCTAGAAGCCAGCGCGCACTATTCCGTTCCTGGGCTGATATTAATCCGT
>CAJNIZ010036668.1:16874-47156 GCA_905231905.1 Symbiodinium pilosum | reverse complement strand
ACCCTTAACCCTGAACCCCAACCCTCCAAGCAGAGCCAGCCTCCACGTGCCGTAGGACACTCTCAAGGTGCAGCTGTCGGGAAAGCTGCCTCGGCGTCGGATCTCATGTTTGTAGTTCTTCACAGTGGGCACCCTTTCAAGGGGCTAGAGTTGATGGTCCTATAAGGTTAAAACCTAACCGTAAACCGCTAAGGCTACCCTTTCAAAGGGTTAGAGGCTCCTGTAAAGTTAAAGTCAGAAGCGAGGATGACTGTGATGGGGTTTGGGTTCAAGTTTTACTGGGTTGCTGTTAAGGNNTAAATTAAGTTACCATAATATGGGTCTATATAGTAAATAATAGGGTTTCCCCAATAAAGTAACTTAATTTAAGTTCCTTAACAGCAACCCAGTTTAGAGTTTGTGGCCCCATTGCCTAGACCCAGGGTTGGCCCAGGGTTTAGGGTTTCAGGTTGCAGTTGAGGAACTTAAATTAAGTTACCATACCTGAGGACGCCTGAGGACGCTATGTTAGTTGATGTCTCTCCATGTTGAGGAAACTTCGTTCAACTCCCTTAATATCCTGCAATACCCCTATAGAAACCAGGTTTCTATCTCATGTCCCACCTTCTTCTCCATTTGATTCCCCATGTTATGGAAACTCAGCTGGAGTCAATTGACAGTAAACATGTTTTTTAGCATAGACCATAGACCCTGAACCCTAAGAGTTCAGCACCAGCTTCCCGACCACGAGCCAACCTCTGAGTCCCCACCTCCCAAACCCGACCAAGGTTCATGGGTTGAGGGTTTAGGGTTATATAGGGTTTCTAGGGTCACGCAGAAGTTTTGATAGCAATGCTAGCTTGTTCGTGCATGATGGGGGAGGGTATAGTGAAGACAGGTAGTATGATATAAGGCATGATAAGGGCTTTAGAGCCCAAATACTATAATATTATTATATATAACCCCAATATAGTAGTTTCCATTTTCTTTTCCATTATCCCCATAGAACCCCAATATAGTCCCTATAATCCCTATATACAGGACCTCGGCCTCCCGGGAATAGGAGTGGGAAAGAAGGCCACGGGACGCTGCGCCCCCCATGAACTATCCAACTCGAAGCGCTAAACCCTAAGCAGGATTGTTGTTAAGGAACTCAAACTAAGTTACTATGAGAAGGTACCTCCATTATTGACTATAGACCCATATTATGGTAACTTAATTTAAGAACCTTAACAGCAACCCAAGGGTTCCAATCAACCTCAAAACGAGATCTTAGATAGCCAAGGGGCTCCTCATCACCCACCACCACGATGTGAATAATGTTTGCTGTGTTTGGCCGAAACCTGACTGAGCATCCCCGTTTGATTTTGAGGAGGCTCTTTTCCCAAAGAACTGAATCCTACCCAGTTGAGCGCAGCGTAATGACTTTTGAGCCATCTTCAAAAACATTAGCATAACAAAAGGCAAGTGTTCCTTTGTCAAGGGGCGTCAGGCTCTCAATTTCAAGGCGTTTCGGCTTGATCCCCCTAATTGCGCCTGGGGTCAGGCCTCCAAAGATGGTAGTACTTGAAATTCCTTCGACTTACCCAGTGAGCGTTTGGAGTTCCGCCGGACGTAACATGTAGCATGTCAGAGAATGGGTCATCGAACTTTGTTCCTGCCCCCGGCCTGCGGCGGCTTGACGCCTCTCAGTCTTAGAGGATCAGTGGGACTTATTAAGTACACTTCTATTAAACCTTAGAAGCCACATAGCAACCACAGCTGTCCTATTTTTCACCTACTTACTGATGTCCCCCTGAGACGCCAAGCTTCGACTTTGCAATGAGCTCGTGCCTCCCGAAAGAACAGTGGTGTCGCAGTTGTTTTGAGTCGGACTTCCCTAAAGCAGCCAAGGAGCGTAGTTGCCATGAACTATAACAAGGACACCTAGCCCGCAATTTGGAGAAGCAACGAAGAATCATTGAAATGAATGGAAGAACAATTGCTACTGATATTCTATGAGTGTCCGTAACAATATAGTAGTTTTCCTATTACCCTAAACGCTAAACACTAGACCCTGAAACCAGGGAGCTAAATGGAGTTCAACTACCGTCTTTCATCCAGAAAGCATTCCCTACACTTGAAGTTTACTGTCTAGCTAACAAAACAGAAGCTACTTGGAGGTTCATGAGACTTAGCAACTACTTATAAGTGGGCTTATAACCCTACTTATAACCCCCGTAAATGACCTTATAGTGCTTGCCCCAAGTACGAGTAGGGTTATAAGCCCAGATATAAATAGTTACTAAGTCCCATGAACCTCCAAGTAGCGGGTAGGATCCAGGGCTCGGAGTTTAGGGTTTAGGATTTAAGGTATGGGGTTTAGGGCTCAGGGTCTAGGATTTAGGCTATAGAACTTGGGGTTTAGAGCTCAGGGATTTAGGATTTAGCGCTCAGGCATTAAGGTACTTAGGGTATAGGCTTAGGATTTAGGATTTGGGGCTGAGGGATTAGGATTTCGGGTTAGAGATTTGGAGGCTAGGGCTCAGGGTGTAGGATTTAGGATTGAAGGCCCAGGATTCGGGTGCAGGTCTACCTGCGCAGCCTTATCTCTCCCCAGCCGGGGTCTCCAGCAAGTTTAAGCAGTTAATTGCTTGCCTCGCCCCTTGCGGGGTCGCATGGCCTGGCCGTAACATGCCTTTACCAAGACTTTCAAGAGTGCATTTTGCTCGCAGTGCCCCTCCCCTACAGGGATCCCTTGCCAATCAAAACAGTGTTGAAATTCAAGCTTGCCTTACCTCTCCCCACCCGGGGTCTCTTTGCCTGGCCATCTGGGCCATTTCTGGACTCTCAACTGTGCAGTGAACGACCTACGGGCCTAGGTTACTGCAATCAATTTTCAGTGGCTACCTGGGCAGCGCAGCAACCAGAGACAAAATGTTTCTTCTCAGAACAATCCCTTCCTGGGTAACGATCTGGACATGGTTGCTTGGGAACGTGCATTTTGTTTCTGGTTGTTTGATTGACTAGGTAAGCCCTAATACGCCCCAAATCCTAAACCCTAAGCCCAAATCTCTCAATCCTAAACCCCTTAATGCTAGCCCTGAAGCCTTAAATCCGAAACCCGAAGCCGCAAATCCTAGATCCCAAAGACAAAGGCCTCGAAAGGCAGAACGGAACAACGAAAGGCGTAGCACACGCAGTTTTGGGCCCATGGTACGAGGTTCTTGCTCCAATGTTCCAGGGCAGCCCTCAACCTAAGATTCGTGCATGATAAGATATGAGCCATAGTCTAAAATGCTAGTATCCCCCCCAATAACCCTTCTAATAGTCCCCCATATAATCCCCTATATAACCCCCTTCAAGGACTTTAGACTATAGCTCAAATCAGCGAGAACAAGCCGGAGTCCACACCCCTGCAGCCTAAAACCCTAACCACAAAACCTGAACCCCGAACCTTTTACGCCCTGAACTCTGGAAGACCCCTGCCGGAAAGGAAAACCTGAAAACCCTGACCCCGCAAACCTGTAGTCCATGGACTATAAACCCTAATACCTCATACCTGTAATCCGTAGACCCTAAACCCTAAGACCTGTAGTCCATAGACTTTACACCCCCCTGAGCCCTCAAACCCACAACCCTAAACCGCGTCGACTCTATGCCCTGAAGAGTGTACACCCCCAGCCGAGAAGCGGCATGGCTCTCTTGAACTCTTCAAAGGACTGGCTGTTTTGATACTCCTTCGATGTGTTTTTGGGGTTTATTGTATGGATTTAAGGACTTAGGTCTACGATCCTGTAGGACTTGACCCTAGGGCCCACGAAGCCCAGCTTTTTGAGGCGGTGCCCTCCATGGACCGTACTACGCTGCCATGGTTCCTAGGATAGAACCTAGAGGGTCCAAGGACCCAAATAATAGGGTTTTAGGGCCCAAATACGATTAATAGTATAGTATTTGGGCCCTAGAACCCTATTATTTGGGTCCTTGGTACTGAGGGTTCGGCAGGATGTTACTATCCATAGTCTCCCATTACCGGGAGGTAGGGTTCTGGGGGGACCTGCAAGCGTCCCACATATTTCCCAAACTGTAAAACCCTAGACCCTTTACAACATTTTGTGTTTGGGGGTGGTGTGCGGGAGAGCCATATTGTACATGTAATCTTCAGCCCTTCTCCGACCTGAAGCCTTTACACCCCGAACTCCAACATCCTACCTGCTGAAACCCAGTCCCAGCCTCCCCAAACAAACATGGTGGAACCTTTAGGGTTTAGAGTTTAGGGCTTAGGGTTTGAGGGTTTAGGGTACATGGGGCCCTGTCTAAAACACTTTCATTGTAGCGGGAAACTTGCGCCATCTAGGTCACAAGCAAACGTGGAGCTCAGTCAGCTACCCAACAAACCTCAACAAGAACTAACCCACTCATAGTAATACTAACACACCCCCCCACCCGAAACAGCTTATGTTCCCTCACTAGAATATATGAGGACTCTTATGAAGACTTTATGTCAGCGGCAAGGGTGTTAATGCCAGAATGAGGTTAAGAGCCCTATGTTCCTATGTATACCCCCCAATATCCTTATATGTCTCCAATTTCTCACTAAAGAAGCTAGTACGTAGAGCTCAGGTCTGTCACTCCTCATTTGCAGGCTGCCTTGCTTCTACAGGTGTATGAGCCCAGGGCCCCACGTCAAAACACGGTTTAGTCTTCAGGCTTTGGGGCTCCCTAAACCTTAAACCCTGAACCCTAATTCCCAAACTTAAACCCTAAACCCTAAACTGAATGGTCCTTAGGATTGCTTCTTAGGCTTAACTTAGAGGGCTTTTGTATCCTCACCATTGGCGCCTCAGCTGGCTCGCAAACCCTGAAAGCTCAACGCCATGAATCCGAAGCTACTAGTCCAGACATCTGATTAATACCCCCTCCCCTTAATAGGGCTTATAATCAGGATCCGAATTTATGCCCTTGAAAGGAGGGGTTGCAAAGGCTGAACCCTATTCCTAAACCCTGAATCCTACGCCGGAACCAGTAAATCGTAGGTCCACAGCCATGAACTCCAAGCCCGCAATCCCAAAAAACTCATGAACGCTGAACCCTAAATCCTAAATCCAAATCAGCGTCTGGGGTGCATCTAAGCCCTTCAAGGCAATATCTTTTTGGGGGTGCGGATAGGAGTCATGAAAAAAGGCTAACAAACCCAACAAGAAACTTCATTGGGGGCTCCAGGTTGGTCTTGGCTGAAAATCCTAAGCTCCCTCCTAGCCCTATAAACCCCAAACCCTAGATCCTAAACTCTAAGCCCCAAAGTCTAAGATAAGACCCTAAGCTCTAAACCCTAAAATTCTAACCCCTCAACCCTAAACCCCAAGCCCACCATGCTCCTCCCACCAAGAAAAGCGAGGTGAGCGGAGCGTCCAAGCCTTTGAGGGCTCCCGGAGTGCCTGGCATGCGAAGCTTTAGGAAGTAAGTTCTCCAGCAACAGCAGAATAATAAGGGTTCAGGGCTTAGGGCTTAAGGTTTAGGATTTAGGGTTTGAGGTTTGAAGGGTTTGGGTTTAGAGTTTAAAGTTTAGGGTTTAGGGTATCTAGGTTCCCCAGTAAACCCATAGCGAGTAGGGTTTAGGGTTTAAGATTTAGGGTATCTAGGTTCCCCAGTAACCCATAATAATTGGGTTTAGGGTTTAGGGTGTCTAGATTCCCCAGAGTTTAGGGTTCAAGGTTTATTGTTTAGGGTCCAGTATCTAGGTTCCCCAATAGCCCCATATTAATAAGGGGGTATTCTGTTTCCTAATGTTCAGTTCGAATAAGGAGGGCCTAATATCAAAGTCCCCACTACCCCCTAGCAATAATTAATATTAGGGGTGGGGGGAGGGTTAATTGGGGGAAGTGATTCTGATTCTAAAGTCTAGCGGTTTCAGGCTGTTAGGATTCAGGAGGTTGAGTGCTCAGGGTTCAGGGCTTTACGCGAATATACGGGCCCACTTAACATGGGGCGGGGTGTGGATATAGGATTTGGGTTTATGAGCCTAAAAAATGGGATATTCGTGGAAAAACAAATGTACCTGGAACATGGAACGGACACATGGGTGTGCACCGGGGTGTGCTTAATTCCAATGGCGGAGACTCAAGTGGACCAGGAAGAAGAAAATGAAGTCGAAGCTGGCCCCCGAACAATAATTCTGGCAAGTATCTAGGCTTTGCTTTGAACCCTTCCATGACAATAGCCCTAGGCCCTTAACCCGACTTGCCTGCTTCACGCGCCAGGATTCACCGACAAGGGACCCGATTCCCAGGCGAACGAGATCCCATGGATCCTTCCAAGGGATTGTGGCTGTTTATTAGGGTTTATTAGGGTTTATTGGGTTATTGGGGTTATTAGGGTTATTAGGGTTAATAAGGTTATTAAGGTCTTAGGGCTTAATTCCAGTGGCATACTTGCAGGAACAAGGGGACTTAGTAGAGTTCTTGGAATGGCCCCACGATTGCCATGCTGCGGTTCCCTATGAGGGCCTCACTCCATCCCAAACCTTCAGGATAGTTACCTGTAGCCTCCTTAGACTTTTTAACACTAATGATATTTTGATTAGTTCCTCAGTCTTACACTGAAACAAAACAGAAATTAAAAATCATTCCTAAGGAGACTACCGTCACAGGGGGCGAGTTCCCTATATAAACCTTACATACCCAGCATATATCCCCACTCTACCCTGAAAGAACAGCTTTAACTGCCTCATGTATTCCCATTACATAGTACTGCCCCGCCGTCTCATCCTCCCCTTGAAGAGGAACAGCATTGCCTTTTTGCTTCTCCCTTATCACTTTACAGCATCACATGACTAGCTAAGTAAACCCTAAGCCCTAAACTAAGTAAGGTACATATCAGTGCTGGCTGGCCTGCCACCCTAAAATTTAAACCCCTTTTGCAACGCTAAGACCAGTCAGCACCTCTCAGAAGAAGCCCCAGTACCCCATCGCGCAACCCTTTGCAAGACTGACCTTGAGATTGCTAACTTGCTGGTGGCTAGGAGGGAAGAATTGAATATAATCCTTGCATCACTCCTCTATAAGCGATATATATATATACATATGTATATGACATTCTCTTATGGCTACCAACCACCAGTAAGTAGTGGATACTTAGGCTGAGAAACAGCTGGCCAAGCCCCGCTTTGTAGAATCAGCACTAGGGTTTAGGGTTTAGGGCTTGCTGCCGCAGCTTCGACTAACCAAAAAAAACGCGAATTTGTTTCAGCTTGGACCCTGGGACGTCCAATGTAGACCCATGATTAATGAACCCCCTCCTTGTAAGGACCTTAATAGTAGGATCCCATTTATAATCCCTATTAAGGGGAGGGCTTTTATTACTCATGGTTAGGGGTTAGCAACGCTTGCTTCTGAGAGTTGTACTAAAAACCAAAGGACCAGCTTGCTGCTCGAATTCTACTTTGAGATATTGTTAACGGAAGTGTTTCTTGCTTATCACTACATTCTAAGGCTACATTCAAGGCCCCATGGGCCACAGACAAACCTGACGCAAGTACTGGACTCGCTTTTTGATCATTATAAACCACAAACCCGCCAAGACGCCCTCAAACGTAAACCCTAAACCCTAAACCCTTATCCCAAAAGGCAGCACCTGAAATCATCTCTGTCGACCAAACTTCACATCCCAACCAATATGGTAGTTTCCCTAATAGGGGGACCCTAATGTAGACCCCAAAGCCTATAATCCTTATTATGGGGACCCCCAAAATGGTACCCCTGATTTTGGGAAACCCCCATATCTGCCAATCCTGGAACCTACGTTGATTTGCGCCTGTGGCGGTTCATAGCTCGGCGCCATGATGCCATGCGACTTTCCGCGGAATTCGCACTCTCGGTTTTATGGGTTCATGGTTTAGGTTCTTTTTTGCTTCAGGGCAAAGACCTCAACAGTTTGTTTTTGCGGTGTGAGGAGTTTGTGGAATTTTGGGATTAGGTCCTTGGCTTCAGGGTTACGGTTTAGGGTGTAGGGTTGCAAGAATTGCTCCAGTCTATTGTAGGCTTTTGGGGGTTATACAGACGACGCTGGGTTACAGATCATTTCAGATTTGGGATGCCGGGATTTTCGGCTTTCTGAGTAGCATCACCGAAACTTCAAAAAATGTGGCTCTCTAGCTTCGGGGGTCAGTTTTCCCATTTGATGTGATTCTCCAATATGAGGTTAAAATTTCACGGCGGGGGAAGGTGTAGTTCTTACTTAGGTGACTACGAATCCCTCCCCCTTAATGAAGGATGCATCGATTACATCAGGGTACTGCGGCTGGCGAGGGATTAGTTTAGGGTTCAGGGTTTAGGGATTACCCTATACCATAAACGCTAAACCCCAAACCCTTGGGGCATCTGGAGTGTCGGCACAGGCTCGAGCAAAAGCTTTTACGGCAATGCACGACAGATCTCCCCGACCACTCAAGAGAATGAAAGCAAGGCTCAACCCTACATCTCTAAATGATATACTATGTAATACACTTTCGTCTACTATATTATACTATACTATACTATACTATAATATACTATAATATACCAGTTATCGAACAATTGGGGGGATCTCTTTTTGAGAAACCGCTGCAGAATGCCAACTATTGTCTCATGCGAGGACGCAAGCTTTCGGGGTACTGTCTTGCATTTCTCTATGTTCCATCCCCAACACACGTAGGGCATCCACTGTCTAGGTATCCATGTCGGCACATATGAGCTATAGTCTGAACTCCTATATCCCCCTTAATAAACACTACAATCTTCCCCTATATAGCCCTCTACATAACCCCCTTTGAGGAGTTTAGACTATAGCTCATATCCTTTTTTTGTACCGCATTTCACAGCACTTCGGGGTGGAGAGCCGAGGCAGGAGGTGACCGCTGCTATGTTTTGGGGCACCCAAGCTTGTGCGCTGTAGACCAAAATCCACATGCCGAGAAAAAGTACCCCAACATGCAAATATCTTCTAATAAGTTCTCCTGCATAACCCCTATAGGGATCCAAAACAGCCTAATGTACGTAATATTTACAGACTTTAGGGCCCCAGGTCAATTGTTATTTGTATACTTGGATCCCTAGCCCTAAGGGTCCAAGTACTCAATAATTAGGTACTTGGGTTTTGGGTAATACTAATCGTAGTACAGCTTTGGGGTAAGTATATGATTATTAGGTACTTGGACCCTTAGGATAGGGAAGGAAGTTGGATTTTCCAAGTAGACTCCAGCTTGTGGTGGCCCCAATGTGCACGCAACTAGCTTGACTATGCTGCTGGCTTGCCCAGACGTCATGAGAAAAAGTGGTTCACCCTGCATCTCTAGAAGGGTTCTGGCTTGATCACCCAGGTTTGCCGCAGATGAATTTGCCGTCTGTAGCGCGCAGGGCTTCAGGGTGCGCAACAGGTTTGGAGGTTTTGAAAGACCTGTGCCCTGCGACCATATAGACAGAACATAGTGCTCACATAGTTCAGTTCTGTGCTTACATGTGTGCATGTTCATTCGAGGTTCCCAGGAAACGCTTCCACTTAACACGGTCCTACAATTATCATGCTGCTTTTGTTTTATCATGGCATCCGCTCTGCTTATGCACTTCGACTCGTCCGACTCCTCTGGCAAACGTCCAAGATGCGCCCTGTTAGTGCAAGGGTATGATCAGTTCTGATTTAGATTTTTGAGTCGCGCTCCTAATTCGAAGAGCCCAAGAGGTCCAGACTGCGCCAAAAAGATCTTTTTGTTTAGACTATAGTGCCAGCCAGTACACACCTCCATCTGGGTGCCTTACATACACCATGTCGCAAGCCTCCGTGTTAGAACTTATGTTCTCATAAACCGTTGTACGTCATGAGAGAATCAGTTAGGAATCGTCAAGTTCACTGGCAAGGGTAGACCACCCCAACTGACAGAAAGTCATAGAAGCCGACTTTTCGCGTGGCAAACCTAGGCGGTTGTGGTAGGTTCTAAATCGGAAAATAAAGGATTTTCGGATCTTGAAGTGAACAACTGGCTTGCCAAAAGCAGGTCCCATATTCGTAGGCGCAGTTCTTTGAGCTGTCGTCTGTGGAGCGCTGTGCAAGATTTGTCGTAGTTGCGCTTGGCGTGAACCTCGCCAAGCCGCTCGCAAGTATGCATAAATAGGTATTTTTTTGTCGCGTAGGGGCCTCAATGACTGGCAACGTGTTGTTCCATGATACTTCTTGTACGTACAATGATACTGTACCGCAGCTCGATACCCTGTTGTCACCTGTTGTCCAATTTACTCTCAATGACCTACGTCCAGGCTAGCCCTCATAATGAGCTCCAGACAGGGTTCCAAAAACCTCAGCCAATGACCACCGTAGCCTGTCCGGGTATACCATCACTTCGCGGCACCGTTCAGTCAAACGCCCCAACAATCGCAAAGAAGACTTGAACTCACAAGGTTACCCTAGGCATCCCAAAAACCCAAAGTAGCTATTATTTAAAGACTTTAGGGCCCAAAGTAGGTAGTATCTATAGACTTGGATGCCCAGGGTTAAAGGACCAAGTATTCAAGAGCACCCAGTCATGGCTCAACCCTCTGCCATAATCATCACCAACCCATTCAACCCCACCAGCTCCAAACCCTGAACTTGGTTGTTGTTAGGGAACTTAAATGAAGCTACTATACTGGGGAAACCGTATTATCTACTGAAAAAAAACAAGGGTAACTTAACTTAAATTCCTTAACAGCAACCCGGTACAGTCTCCAGCTCTGGGCAAGCTAGGTCAGAAAAACCTCGGGAAACTCGCTCGAAAAAGCTTGGTGCTTCGCAGGGAGTGAAGGAGCGTATGCCTGTAAATTTGGGCCTAAACCTTAAACCCCGTAAACTCTTCGTACTTAGAGTCCTAAACCCCAAACCCTATATATCCCTACATCACCCCCATATTAGTCCCTATGATCTTGTTTCAAGTAGATTTCCGAATCCCCGGCTAATCCCCGCAAACCCCTAACAATGCAGTACTTGTAACTTCCGTTTGGGTATGGTTTCCTCCATTCCTTTACTCATTTTGTCTAGCGCATGGTACTATGTAATATCATAACATACCAATTATACATAATGTATCTTCCATTTTCTGTTCCGTTCGCCCATTCCCTACTAAGCACAAAGGAGCCAATGCCCACGCGTGCCGTGGTCAGCTTCACGAGTTAATGTAGAGCTGGTTTAGGGCTTAGGGTTTAGAATTTAGGGTCTAGAGTGCAGGGCTTGGAGTTTAGGCTCTACACCGCAGGATGTGGAATTCTGGGTTTAGGGTCTAGACTGCAGAGTTTACTAGGTGTAGGGTCGAGGGCGTAGGGTTTGTCATGGTGTGGGGTGTAGGCTTCAGTTTACGCAGGGTTCAGTGTACCATTTTAAGGGTTATGAAGTCCAGAATTCATGAGCTTCATGGAGTTTGTAGGGTTTGGAGTTTGGGGTTTAGGGTTTATAGGGTTTAGACATTGTGAGGAATCACTTGCCTGGCTTCCCTGGCGGGGACTAGCTCTGATGCAGCAGGCAAGAAAGGTAAAGATACTCACCAGAGTTCAGGCAGTTTAGGGTTGAGGGTTTAAGGTTACCTTGAGCCACACAATGCTCGGACAGAGAAGACTTCACGCGTGGTAAAAAAGGTCTCTACCCAAGACGGTCCATGTAGGTAGACAGTATGTTCTTGGGGCCCAAAACGTTCCCATATACCTACTTGGGGTCCCGACTATATAATATACAAGTTAGCTATTTGGGTACCTTAAAGCCTGAACGGTGTTTACAGCTTTGTCGAAAGAATGATGTACCTGAACGAGCTTGCAGTGGTGCCCTGTAAGCTAAGGCTCAGGGTTTAGGGTTAGGCTTCAGGGTTCGGATTTAGGGTTTAGGGTTAGTGTTCAGGGTACTGTTAACGTTTAGAGCTAACGTTTAGAGTTTAGAGGCTTTAACCCAAACATGCAGAACCAACTGGGTGCAACAATGAAGAATCCAATGCAAAACTGGAGTGATATGTGGGGTTGAGGGAACTTGAGTTAGCCATGCAAGAAAACCCTGTTAATCACTGTGTATCTGTGTATTTCAGTATTAGTTTAAGTTCTTTAAAAGCATCCCAGTGCAAACTAGAAGCTGTCCACGAGTGCTGCTGCTTGGGCAGCCAGACCCTGAGCTTAAAAACTTCTGCAAGGCAAAGGTGCCTCCCTAGGCAATGCAGCTTGCTGCGTGGGGCCCAGTCGGGCTTAAGAGAATCCATTTGACTAGTGTAAGGGATTACAATAGTACCCCTCCCAAGGTACCCGCCCCCCAGATTCAGAACCCTATTAGGCCTTATTAAGCCCTATATAGTCCTTACTAGCTCGTTGAACCCTGGGGGGTGTACCTTTGGGGGGGTATTCTTGTAATTCCTTATAGTGGTTGGGTTCCAAGGCTTCGTCACTGGGGTCTACGTTAGAACTTGGTAGCCCAGTGGCCATATTACAGTGAGGCTTCCGTTTTCTTGTTGGGTGAACTGTCTAAAAGAAACCCAAAACCTGCAAAGGGCAAACAAAAACAAGTACCAAGGGGCTTCCTGGAGAATGCTATGCAAGCGATCAAGCACCTGTGGCCACACTGGTAGGGAGCAACTCTTTTTGAGAAGTCCCAAACATTCCAATCTCGGCTTCTACTAGCCCCCCCAGGCCCTCATGTACTCATCCAGCACGCCGTGGTTGGAGCACCAATTCGCACCAGAACCCTGAGGCCAGGCAACAGGTTGGGGTAGTACTTTTCGAGAATAAAGGTGACTTACCCCGAACCCTAATGCTAAACCCTAAACTCTAAGTGCCCGAAAGCTTGGGAATTATGGTATCGTGTTGTACTAAGGCCATGCGGGATGCGGCTTAGTATCAACAGCAGTAGGTATACCTGTAGCCCCCCTGAGCCTGAGCCATACAACACTGTACCCCCCAGTCATCGCAAGGGCATCGGAACCCCCGGCACTAAACTCTACATGGTAGTTTCCCAAAGCAAAGGGACCCTCATGTAGACCCCAATATCCGATAGTCCTTATTTTGGGGACCCCCCAAAAAAGGTACCCCTAATTTTGGGAAACTCCCTACATACCCTAAGCCTTGGCAGTCTCATCTGCCAGGCCGCCACTCCTCCATAAACCCTGAATCTTAAGGGTTGCAGGGATGACCCATTGTTGAGGGGGCTTGGGACAATATGGGTTATTTTGGGATTATGGAGAGACATGGAAACTATTGGGATTATAGGGCTTACATACGCTTATATAGGGGTTATAGGGTATATGTTGGGGTTGTATTGGGATAATGGAGAAGAAAATGGAAACTACTATTTAGGGTTTTGGGTTTAGGGGTTGGGTCCCTATGGTTGCGCCCCAGGGCTTAGGGATCCTAAAGCCCTAAACCGTGAAACCTTGACCCTAAACCCTCAAGAAGAGCCTCTGGCCTGGGCAATGTGGAGTCCCTGTAAGGGCTATAAAAGGAATATATTGAGGCCACATTGCGAGAGCCTTTTTTGGTGGTACGAACAGAGGGGCATAACTGGAACCCGCCAAACCCTTGACATTCCTACGGTAGGTAGGTATGTAGGCAGGCAGGTAGGTAGGTAGGTAGGCATATTGCCAACCTCGACCTAACATCCTCGAGCACAAACCCCTCAACCACGAACTCTCAACCCTAAATCCGGAACCTTTAAACTTAAACGGTAAATGCTACCCGCGAACCTAAATTTCCATCACTGACTCCTCCTACTTGATCGGCTTGACGTAAGCCAGAGGGCTTCTGGAAATTCTGTGGGTCAGGACAGCATCGGGCTCATAAGGCTCATAGGAAATCGAGAAAACCATGCCTCATGCAATTGTATCAGTCCTACAACGCAGTCCCTCTCCAGATATATATATATATATATTCTCATGATAATCTCGGTTCCTTCAGAGTCTACCCTTCATAGTCTACGATCGAACCGTTAACCCTAAACTCCTAAACTCTAAACCCTGAAACCTAAAAGCCTTAAACCCTAGATAAACCCTAAATAATCCTAAATCAATCCTACACCCTAAATACAACCTTAAACCTCAATAAACAGCATCCTAAACAAACACCGAACCCTGAACCAGAAAAAAATAAAAATTGCAGGCTGAGGCCTGCCACTCGGCATCCCAGTGCCACTCGCTCTCGGCGGGTTGATGGCGCTGCCGCCCTTTGCCGCGTCCTGTCTCACGGGTTAGGGTTCAGGGTTTTGATTGAGGATTTAGGTGTTGGGGTTAGCTAGGGACAGGAATTTGAAGGATTGGGGTCAAGAAGTTTAGCTTTCAGGGTTTAGCTTGGCGCTCCGGTCCAGCAGTACAGATGTCACATGGTGACTACAAGGATCTAGAAGAGGAATTTGAGGTACATTTCGGGAATGATCAGGAAAATGCGGATTTGGAGGAAATCCTCTTGGCAGCTTTATGTGGTCATAGTCAACAATTGTCATGAGCATATGTTTGTTGATAAGCTTACAGGAACCTCCGGCAGTGTTCCAATCATCCATGCTCGGGGTTTGATTGAGGCTTAGAGGGTGTAGGGTCCCTAAAGCCTATGAGTCCTAAGCCCCAACCCATACCCTCTACAGCCCGAGGTGTCTCCAGCACCTGCTTGAATACCCAGTCGAGTCTTTCGTTGGGGGGGCTCCTTACCCAGAATTTGAAGAAAAGGCACTGCGTCATCCTATAGAAGTCCTTACAGGAAGGCCAACAAGGATTGTAATGTTTTGGTATAATACTTCAGGGCGGCCACCTGCGTAGGTAATCATCCTCATAATGCTCTATGTAAATTCTGCGTTCACTTCATTTTCCGTCGTCTTTCTCCGTTTGATTTGCCGTTACTGCTAGACACTTACGGGGCGGGCCACCTACTTTGAGGGTCAGGGGGACTGTTACTAGTCCCTATAAGCCATTTAATTAATCCAGGTATCCTCTAGTACTAAACAACGCTAAACCAATATCAACCTACTTACTAAGCCTCTCTGACCCTCCAAGGACATGTAGGGGGTGGCTCATGGAGAGTCTCCAAGACAGCATGCTAAACCACCAAACCACAAGGTGTTAATCAGAAGAACCTGTCTCCTACATCAGCCCCATATAAACCCTGGAGTTTGGTTAGGGTCTGGGGTTTAGAGTTTAGGCTCGTCCGTTTGATTTCCATTTGATTTTCCCTTGGATTCGCCATTGTTCGAGGGGAGGGGATACAGGATCCTCTCCAAGTGTTTACAAGTAGACCAGATGGGGTTCAGCGAAGATCCCGGATTGAAGTACAACCATCATCAAAACAATATGCAACATCAAACGGTCCTTTTGTGCGACCACCTTTCGCACCTTCGTTGTCATTCCAGTTGGAGCGCCCGCGGCCGCCAGTCCCAGCATCATCGTTCCAGTTGGACCTTGAGCCCACACGACACGCGAATCAAACGTTTCCATTTTCTTTCCCATTACCCCTGAAGCCGTCGCACTGATGACTGTTGTTTTCAAGCTCTCCTTCTACATGCCAGGTACCGCAGTACCATTTCAGCTGTCTATCCTGGGGCATAATGAGGGTCCAGGGTTTGGGCCTAGCAATGACCCACACATAAAGAAACTAAGTCACTGCCGGCCGAAAGAAAGCCCTCCGTCTAACATTTAGGTCCGTCTAATATTTAGGGTTTAGGGTTTAGGGTGTGAGGGTTGACAATGTACAACAAGCACCTCTTCTCTACCTATGTGATTTTATTGAGGGGGATCCTGAAAATTCGGACCCCCTTTTGGGTACCCGAGATGCTCTCGATGGCTTCTTGATCAGATTTCTTGCCTACATTGCCAAAAATTCTGAAAGAGGCCTGAAATCAAGGAGTGAGATTCTGGTGGAGGGCTGACAGCGAGAGCCAAATACAGGGATGTATACAGTAATGTCCTCTTTCTAGGTCCAAGGCTAGGGTGGCGTTTGTCTTCCAACTTTCCGGCCTCTACTGCAGGCTAAGCATATGAATCTCAGGAGGTCATGAAAGATCCTGCAAGAACGGATGGTTTGGAAGCCAAAGGAAGCCGAGATCGGAACCCTAGACCCTAGACGAGGGGCGAGTTTCGAGGGTTCCGATACTCAGGCTTCGTGAAGACGCGGAACTTCTGCCCGTCGTGCGCCACGGAAGCACCCCTGGGGATAATGATCAGGTCCTTGGATTCAGGAGTGGATTATACTAGATTGTGAGAAATATATTGTAACATATATTGTAACATATAATAGTATAGTATAATATACTGTATCATAATATATTTCTTGATATACTACAACATACTAAATTATACTATGACATTGAAATTATTACAGTATACAGTCATCTACTATAGGTACACTTTTTAGATTCTGGTAGAGGTGTGAGGGATAAACGACTCTAAGATGGGTAGGCCACAAAATGAGCATTCCGTACACAGAGGGTGAGATGCATTGCACAGAAGCACGAGAAGTCTGATCAGAAAGCTTACTAACCTCAAACCCTACACCCTAAACCCAAAAAACAAACAAAACCTAAACCCTAAACCCAAAAACACTTAAACCCTAAACCCTGCACCCTGAACCCTATAAAACCCACAAGAACCCTAAGCATGGTTCGATCGTGGGAACTACGTGGGACCTATAGCTCAACCGGATGCTTACTACAGGGACCAAATTAGGTTTTAGGGCTTAGGGTTTAGGGTGCACGGGCCTAAATAATGACCAATATCATGTTGAGGTCCATTTGACGTATCATATTGGGATAATGGAAAAGAAAATGGAAACTACTATTTAGGGGTTGGTAACGGTTAGGGTTTAGGGTTTTAAGGTCCATTTGAATAGACCAGACTTATATAAGGAATATGGGACCACATACTGGTAACTATTGAGGCCCCTATATTAGAGCTGTGGGTGTGGCGAAATTCTCTTATCTTCATCTGCCTACTTGGGGGGCACCAGTGCTTGTTCAATACTCACGACCAGGCACTTTGGCTTTGCTCTGCTCTCAAATTGCTAAATGTCTGCGAAGGGTCCCACTATGTCCGCCTAAACTGAATCCAACACAAAAGCCCTCTAATCTGTGACACCCTGAATTTGAGAGGTTTGGGCTAAAGGTAAGCTTCTTGTAAAACATCTATGTCAGTAGTGCGCATACTTCAGGCTACCTAACGTAACATGTACTCAAGGGTTTAGGGTGTAGGGCAGGAATTTTCCTAGCGTAGATACTTGTGCAATGAATACCAACGCTACAAGGAGGTTCCATTTCACTCTCCATTGGATTTTCAACTTGGTTCCTTATGTGCTATACATAAAACCTCCTTATTCAACAAGGCAACCGTATAATACAAACTGTACTAAAAATGCGCGTAGCAAGAATTTGAGCACCCTAAACCCTGAAACCCAATATTTGGGTACTTGGACCTTATGATACTAAACCAAAACCCCCAGCATCAATACCTGCAAATCCTAAACCCAAAGCCCTAAACCCAAAACCCCAAAGCCCTAAACACTAAGCCCTAAACCCTAAACCCGATACCAACCCAAAACCCCTAGCATCAATACCCGCAAACCCTACCCTAAGCCCTACACCCAAAACCCCAAAGCCCTAAACCCTAAAGCCTACACCTCTAAACCCTAAACCCATCAATACCCGTAAAAGCCTGAAGCTCAGCAAGGCTCGTAGCCTTGATCGTTGATCCTGAATTGGAGGTTTATGGGATACTTACAAGGCTTAGGGTTTAGGCTTTAAGGTTTGGGGCTTAGGCTTTCGGGCTTAGGATTTAGGGCTTAGGGATTAGAGGCTAGGGTTTAGGGCTTAGGGTTTAGACGAAAGGGGGTGATGTCACTATACATACTGGATGGGTACGGCTTAGGTTTGATGGTGGGGATTTAGGGCTTAGCGTTTAAGGTTTAGGGCGAGGATTTACAGCAAGGTCCAAGCGGAGATGGCCCACTTCCCCAAGCTGTCGTCTCACAGTGCTAGGAGTTTCGAGTTTAGAGCTAGGATTCAGGGGTTTAGAGTTTAAGGTTTAGGGTTGAGACTTAGGACTTAGGGTTGGGGTCGCATTTGGATTTGGAGCCTCTTTTAATGAAATGCCGTGGTGCAAGCAGCTTTTTCATGTGTGGGATAAGACGAATGCATGGCTTCATACATTCGATTGCCTTTCTCTGGTCTTTCCCCCAAAACAGACCCTGGATACTCGTACCTTAGAAGCTTAGCTACCTAATCAGTAGGTTCCTGGGTTGTAGGTTCTTTCTATGACTTTATATAGAGACTTCGGAACAGTAACCCCAGCAAACAGGTAACCTGGCTTCTTGGGATAGTAATGAGGCAATAATTATGCTGCGCCTCTGGTATGAAGACAACAAGGACGGATCCGTCTGCAACTTGGGGGGGTACAGAGACCATATGGGTGGTTGTCAAATTATCGTCCCCTTTTGGATCCCTATTATAATACGGCACCTAATATTCAAAGGGATCATAATTTTGACAACCACCCATATAGGGTTTAGTTGAGGGTTTAGGGTTGATGGTTTTGAGGTTTAGGGCATACGGTGATATAGGATCCCCTTTGCTACAAATCCTTGAAGGGAAGTCTCACACCAGCCCAATCCATGGCTCAAAGGCGTTCCTCTTGCGATTTAGGGCTTAGGGTTGGTTGCTTAAGACTATTACCCACCCAATTTTTTGTACATTCATACTCGTATCCTGAAAATGGTCCAGAACTATTGCCCACCTCATGCTGCTCATGCATCATGAGTTTTGAAGACAAATGCTGCCTCCTCCGTGCCACGAGTGCGTTGGCCAATTGTCAGAAGAAGAATACGGCAGGCAACACAAACAAGCTTCCAGGAGTTAGTAGGGAAAAAGGGAATATATCTTATAGAGAGTACATATGGATTGCATTCCTGTGTTCCCCAACACTACACAGTAAACAAGGTTGCTTGGCCCCACAACTCTGGACTTCAAAGGTTGGTTGAAAAGCGTGTCCGTTGCATGCTTCAAGGCATGACACCCTAAACCGAACTCCGGAAGCAAAGCCCCCAATTTGAGGCTCTGAACCTCTAGCTTCTGATCGATCTACGATTCGCAGCATGTTGCCAAAGTCCATATGTGGGAGTTTCCGTAAACAGGGGGTCGCGATATAGACCCCAATATACCATGATCCCCCTTATTATAATTATGGGGACCCTCCAACAAAGGGGCTCCGAAATTTCGGAAATTCCAGAAGAAACTGCTGACAAATCTTTCGAACTAATGTTCTCTCCCGCTGGGATCTACCCACAACTTATTGGTAAGCCGTAGGTAATTGAAGAATGTACCCCTGCAGTAATTGGCCCTGCTTAGGGTTTAGAGTTTTTTGGGGGGTTGGGGTTTCGGTTCTAAGGGTTGAGAGTTTAAGGTTTAGGGCTTTATCACCCCTAAAGGTATAGTTGCGTCCATTTTCTTGTTGATTCCTTCATTCCCTACAATCATCCCTAAACTCTAAACCCTCAGCAGAAATGTCAACCATACCTTGATTCCGCTAAACCAATCCTATAAGCCCCGTCTGCATTTCAATTATCCGTTTGAGTGTCCATCTTGCTTTTTCTTCCCGAAGCCCTATAGGCCCTAAACCCTAGACCGCTACACCCGAATCCCTAACCCCTAGACCCAAATTAAGCAAGACAAGGGTCCAGTCCGCAGATCTCTTGCGCTGGTTGCGGATCGCCTCCGCACTGCGCCGCGCTGCCGCGCTCAGGTCCACCACGATGCCTTTCTCGGTGGTACGTTGAAGTCCCCCATTTTTACGTAAATATGGTCGCTTATGCCACAATAGGGGATGATAACCAAATAGCCCAAAAGCGCCACCTAGCTTTACAAACCCCCAGACTAGCATATAGCCTCTTCTATAAATTGACAGGGGTCTTTCACAAAGGTACCCTCTCGGGGTTCCATTTCAGTATGGCGGGAGGGACGAGTTTGGGCTTCGGAGGTTCACACTCAGTGGCTACCTAGGCTACACTACCTGTAACACCAAACCCTTACAGTTTTATGGGCTGTACGCACTTACTAGGGTGTTGCTAGGCTGTAGGTCACTAAGGTCACAGGTGAATCTTTAAAGCCTCAGATGGAACCGTAAACCCAAAACCCTCCCTAAACCCTTAAGCCTCAACAGATGATGCCCGTTGGCCCTCTTGCGAGGGGAGGTGCGGTGCGGGTAGTTGCCCTTGGGACCCAAAGTGACGCCGGCTTCTTCCAGAACATGGGCTGGCGCCTTGGGTAGAACATTTTTCAACTTTAGGAGTTCGGGATTTAGCATAAGAGCGTCTGGGGGTGAGGGTCTAGGGAGCCTGGCGCAGTAGCGAGAAAACTTAAAGGGTCCGGGGTTCAGGAAAAGAGGCTTGAAAGGTGAGGGTATAGGGTGCACAGGGGGCTAAAGCCGCCCAATACAAAGACTGAAGCCAAAGCCTGTGCACAACCAGTGATAGGAATTGATTGTGCGAAGAAGGTCGGAATCTTGGATTTGATTTGGGATGTCTAGGTCGAACGAAAGCTCCTCTGAGCCTACAATGACTGGCGCATGCAAGACCAACATCAACAAACTGTAGGGACCTAAGAAGGTGCCCATACCACATTGAGGTCTGTTCCTGGTACCATATGCCATAATTATACGGGAATGTAAGACCAACATATTGCTGTTTATTTTAGGTGCCTACACCGACAATCTACTATTTGGGGTCTTCGCGCGCGAAAGGTTCACATTGGGTTCTTGGGTCCGCAAGGAACATGCGAATCTCAGATGCTCACAGCTTTGAAGACTCTAAACCTCAAAAACCATTGAAACCCTACAGTCACCTTTGGTTAGCTAGGAATGAAGGAATGGATCCTTAAAGTAGTCCCTATCTAGACCCTCCTCCTACCCTCTATTATGGCCCAAGGAACCATATATCCCCAATTACGGGTACAAGGAGGGTCCTGGTATATAACCCATCATAGTAGCCTCCATTTTCTTATATCAGACACGGAGCTTCTGACTTAACTGCGTAGTTTAGGGTTTGTAGGGTTTAATTAAGGCTTAGGATTGAGGGTTTAAGGTCTAGGCTTGAGGGTTTAGGCTCTAAACCCTAAACCCCAAACCCAAGAGGGTTTAGGGTCATCTTGTCTAGGCTAGGGATGCCATATTCATTTCTCCACCCCTCAATGTCACGGCTAAACATGCCCACGAATGTGGCTTCCATAAACTAATGGTCCCTTTTTGGGGTCCCTATAATGGTGACTGTAGTATATTGGGACCCATATTTTGGGGCCTCTATTTGCTAATTTATGGAAGCCCCTAAACCATTCAAAGCAGGAAAACAGACCAGCGAGTTCCAATCTGAGCGTCATCCCAGGGAGCGTGTACATACTTGGTCGGCAGCTGAGCCAATTCTGGACACCATCGGCGGATGTAATGCCCCTGACGTGCTTAGGAGATTTGCTGGGTACTTGTGGACTGGACTACATAGGGAGTTGGCAAGGACCATGTGCGTCGTTCTTACTTGTTGACGTTACTGGTGATGTTCGAATGACTTTCCGGGAAATGAAAGGAATAGTACAGCCATCCTCTAGAAATTGTTGTCATGCAAGCATCCTTCATTACTACGCTTGCCCTGAATTGCGGGCTACATGCTCAACTGCCCTGACTGAACCCGCACCTGGACCCCAAAAGTACGTAAAAGAATGGCCCCAAGCCCTAAAACTAGCTTTTCCAAGACCATGATTCTACATACTTTGGAACCTAACTTTGGGATCCAAAGAGGCCCTGACCCCAGCAATATATCCATCTTCTGTACTTGCTGGCCTAAATCCTCAGCCCTAATCCCTAGATCTAATGGGGGACTACATTAAGGGCCATATATAGCTATAACATAAATAGTATCCAGCAGTTAATGCGTGGGGGGCGGTATCCGATCAAAGGCCGTTAGCGCTGTATACCCCATTGCACGATTTTTCTCGCCTACTGCACGATTATCAGGGTTGTGAGGTTGTGGGTCAGACTCGTTCAGACCCCAAGAAAACCTGAATCATGAGTACAAAGCCCTTACATTAAGCGCCTTACAGACAGAAGTCCTCACATCAGGTGTCTGACGCACAGAAAGCTAACCGAACTAATCCATGAATGGGATTCTTGTTTCCAGGGCTTCTGCTTCACACACGCGCCTTTCGCCCCAAACCTCACAACCCTCAGGCCTATAAACCCGGAACTTTCAACCCTAACCCACATTTGAACATGCCCCAACCCCAAACATGGAAGTGGCTTTAACCTGGGTTGCTGTTAGGGAACTTACACTAACTTACCATAATAGTTATATGTAGTAATCAATATGGTTTCCTCAATATAATAACTGAAACTAAGTTCCCTAACATTAACCCAGTAACATCCTATCTACGTATAATCTCTTATTCGAATATACCCAAAGCCATCTTCTATTTTACTTACGGGGGGACTATAATTGCAGAAAAAAATCCTAAACCCTATATATAAACCATAAAACCCTAAACCCCAAACCCTAAATTCCTAAACCCTGAATCCTAAACCCTATATAGCCCATATTCTATCTACTTAAGGGGTACTATAATCCCTGGAAAAAAAGCGTCTGGCCTTGGGATCTTGGGTCTTCCCTGCGGAAGCCGCGTGCATGGTGAAGTTCCACTGATCCTTCGAGTTGAAAACGGTTTAGGGTTTAGGGTTTGGTTTAGGGTTTAGGGGTTTAGGGTTTTAGGGATTTAGGGTTTAGGGTTTAGGCTTTCTAGGGGCTATAGGGTAGTTTCCCAAAATAGGGGGACCCAGTATACACCCCAAAATACTATAGCCCTTATTCTTGGGATCCCCAAAGAGGTACCCCTAATTTGGGGAAATCCCTATATATACCTTGTTTGGGACTATATTAGGGACTAGACCAAATTACTCGAGGGACGCCTATGTCCACCGTAAATGGCCCCTTGGTAAGCCTAATACGGACAGTAGCACACATCCTAAACTGTGAGCTGATATACTGTGTTACAATCAAAGCATGATGTTAGTCCTCTACATTGGGGTTCAAGTATACAAGCATGTCATATGACATTCAGCAATATTATCAGCAACAACCTGGTAAACCCCTGACGTGTAGGATTGAGGGTTTAGAGCCTCGGGTCTGAACATCTCGCCGAGCATCCAACCCACTCTTGCCTGCATTCTGCCACATCATAGGGTTGATTGCCTGCCAATTACTGGCGCGGAAATGTAGGGCCTGTTTGAGACGAATAAGGAGGGACACTTTCCCTTGATCACCAGGACTGCAAGGATGTATGGAGAAGGGCTTAGCTACTTATTGCTGGTTCAGTGGCAGTCAAGTGGGAAGCCAGATAGGTCGACTGTCTATAACGTCAAAAAGACATTAGGGGGAGGGGGCACCTATAGCGACAGTGCTATGTATCCACAGCTCATAGATGCACTAAACTCTATTTGTCTCTCTGGATAGCCTAAATCAATCTCAGGGTACTCCCCATACTACAACGATCAAGTCCTGGACATTCAAGAAGGTGCTTAGAAGTTGACTCAAGGAAGTGTACGGCCCAAATAATTGGTAAGGGCTTGGGGGATATGAGAGACTACAATTATAAAAGGAGGAAATGCAGAAATTATTGGTAATGGTAGGGGCTCCTTTATTGCATACCTTCTGGAAACGCCGATGTACGCCCACTTTCCATCTCATGTTCCAACCTTCTTTTATTTTGAGTCTCCACTGATCCCTAAACCCTAAACCCAGTAGTTTTAAGTGTGCAGTGACCCCTACTACTACTACTACTACTACTACCACCCTACATAATCCCTTTTCAGGATTTAAACTATAGCTCATATGGGGACCACGTACCCAAAGCGGAAGTTCCTTCTACGCAGCCAATATTTTATTGGTATCTAGCTACCTTGGCCCCTTTGAGACGTCTCGGAACCTAAGAAAACAAGTAAGGAGAAAACACCTTCCACATCAAGTCGCTATTCTAGCGCCTGAACGCTCAACCCGAGATGCATTCCTGGCGCCTGGTCGGCATCCACCAGCGTGTGGTGAAACCACCGTTCACCTTTTTGTTTTGAACGTTTCTCCTTTTTGTTTTGAATGTTTCTTGTATGATCTTGTGGTCATTCGTGGTGTAGAGTTGAGGTGGCCTTTGAACCCTAAGCTCTTAACGCAAAGAAACAACAGGGGTCTTGGGAGGGACATGAAAGGATTCAGCAGTCAAATAGGGTTTGGGAGTGAGGGGTTTCCTCAAATTAAGGGTGCCATTTTGGGGTTCTTTTCTAGTCAGGCTTATGTTTTTTTTTCTGGTCTGTGTTGGGTACACAAAACGCCAGTTTCAAACAAAACCTGCGGTCCGCAAACTCCAGCCCAAAGTGAAGGACCTGTAGGCAATTAAACCTTGAACCCCAAACCACAAGCCCACGTCTCCAAGCCCTAAGCCCTAATTCCAAAAACCCCCTAGACCCTAAATCCCGAACCCCCATAGTCCCCCTAACTACATAGAATAGGGGGTATATGAGGATCGTATTGTGTAACATACCCAAAGCCATATTCTATCTACTTATGCAGGGGGACTGGGAACCCCTAAAACCTGAACCTTTTACCACTAAACCCTAAACCCTAAAGCCTAAAGCCTAGCTTCTTTGCATGTCAACCACGCGGCCTTCGATCCAATGGATGTTCAAATGCTCGCAAAGAAGGATTGCAGCTGCCATCCTGACTCTGACGTCATCCAAGAGCTTTATAGGGCTTATGTGCGTTTTGGGTTTAGGGTATTGGGCTTATCTATTTATATAGGGGCTACATAGGGCCTATGATATTATAGGAACATACACTGAATTATACAAAGCTTCCGAGTCTGAATCACGGTCGAATCCTTGGTTGAAAAAACTGGAGATCCTGGTCAGTTGGAACTTAGAATTTTCAGGGCTCAGGACTCATGGGGTGATCTTCACCCTACCCCTAACCCTTATCCCTAGCCCCTAAGGCCTAAACCCTAAACCCTGGTTCGGCTCTAGGGCTTGTAGTTGCAAGGCTGTGCTGGGCTCTCAGGTTAAGGGCTTCGGGACTAAATGATGGGAGCATTCTTCTGTGTCTTCTGGGCTACTGGGTTGCTGTTCAGGACCTCAAAATTCCCAGAATATGGGTATATAATAAATACTATTATAGTAATTTAGATTTGTTCCTTATCAGCAGCCCAGACTAAGGACCCATCAGCCCCCCGATCCACAATGGTCGGGCAATCTCGCGCATAGCATTTAGAAACCAACTGGCTTGAACTGCGGGGCCGTTCTCCTTCTGACCCTAAACCCTAAACCCTAAATCCTAAAACCTAAACCCCCCCTAAAAGCCCAAACCCTAAACCCTGAAATCTAAACCCAATCTCTAAACCTACATTCATTGCGCTCGGCAAAAACGAACGGCTGATGTTGTTTTGAATTGGGCATGAGGACGACCAGAAAGTGAAGGGCTATTCAAGTAGAGTTTAGGGTTTAGGGTTCAGGGCTTGGGGTATACTCTTCTACGACCATATGGGCTAGAAGGGCATGGTGTGGTGGCATGGTGTGGTGGGTACTGTTTAGACTTATACAGTAAACTATCCTTCTTGGGTTGCCACTACCCTTACTCTCATACCCTAACGTCCCAAAACCTGAACCAACAAACAAATGAAATGGCTTGCTTATCCTCTTGGAGGCCCAGCTTTTTTCTGCTCACCGTCCGGACCGCAAAAGTCATAACATGAATAGAATATGGGATTGTGCAGGGAACATGCGCCCCGGGGCTTGGGGTTGAGGGCCAGAGTCTAGGGCGGAGTGGTTAGGGAGCTAGATTTTTGAGTGATGGAGAATCATCAGCACATAGTACATGACATGGAAACTGCACGTTGGAGGGTGCTTCCTAGGTGTTGCAAGTATATTACGGAAGCTAATGTGATTTCTAACAGTCGTCTTAATCAACAATAGCATAGGACCCGGTCGTACATTATAAGTGCGGTTTTCCTGTACCTGGTTTTGGGGTGTACTACTCCAAGATCCTGGGCCCAGGTAGAAAACCTTAATTTCAACTGGCAATTAGGATTATAAGGCAACAGAACATCAGCTTTTCAGGGAACATCCAGACTATACAGCTACAAGCGATAGTCTGCAAGCTTCTGCAGTAGAATCTCAAAGCTGAAGCTGGACGCTGAAGGTGCAACGATATGGTATGGGATTATAATACCATCCCCCCCAAAAGTACCCCCCCGTCCCAGGGTGTAAGGAGCTAATAAAGACTATATGTGGGGCTCAAGAAGGCCCAATAGGTCTGTAAATCTGGGTGTGACCTTTGGGGGGATGGGGGGGAGGGGGGGAAGTTACTATTGCAACCTCTAATAGAAACTTGTGGCTGAAGCAAGAAAACATGAAAACGCGGTGCACACCCTCAACTTCAAACCCGGAACCCGCTGTCTGTAGATCCATAATTCTATACATATATATATATACATATATATGGTAGTTTCCCAAAATAGGGGACCCCAATATAGACCGTAAAATACTATAGTCCTTATTATGGGGACCGCCCAAAATGGTACCCCTGATTTTGGGAAACCCCCATATAAACTCTAGATCCGAAAGGAGAAGCCCTTAAAGCTAATCCTAGCCCCTAAACCCTGAATCTGAAACCCTGATCGAACTAACCCTGAACCCTACAAACCTGCCTTACGTTCTGCGCCATCCAGCCGGTAACCCAGAGCTCCCTGAGCCGTGGGATCCCCAGAATGTACCCTAGGGATCCAAATAGGCGTCAGGGTTTAGGGTTGAGGGTGCAGGGTTGAGGCTTTAGGGTTGAGGGTTTAGGATCCAAATAGCCCAATGTAGGTAATATTTACAAACTTTGGGGCCCAATGTAGGGGATATTTGTATACCTGGATCCCTAGGGGTAGGCTTCTAGAATTCTAGAAGTTTGCCACAAAGGGACTCGTAAGTTTTGGAACCCTAAACCCTAAGTCTAGCGCTTCGCTGTTATCTGGTTCGGATTCAGCTTCAAGGTTTCCAGGTCCTCAATCTTGAGACGATTGCGGAGCTCATGGCTGACTGCCTACAGAACTGAGACGTATGTTCAATGGGAATACTGCGGTCACCGGCCTGGGGAGCGGGTAGGTATCACAAGGACTAGAACGCATTCCGTGTGTTTCTTTGACCCTAAATCTTAAGCCATGGAACTCCAATCCTAAACGCTAAACCCTCAGGCCCATACAAACTTAGCATTACTTAGGGTTCCCAAATGTCCAAAATTTCAAAAATGCCAAAACTAAAAACCCGTCCCTCTACCCTAAGTCATCGTAATAAACCCTGAATCGATAAACTCCCATATTACTCAAGCCCGACATAAAGCCCTTTGGGCACAGGCCGGGCAAGGCCGTGTAATGCTTTGCAAAGCCTTTGTGTAGAGCCCTAGGTAGCTGCAATATATAGAAATTCAGGTGTAGGGTTTAGGATGGTTTAGGGTTAGGGTTGGGGGTGAGGTTTACGGGTTTAGGGCTTCCGGGACTTTCAAAGCAGGCATTATTGCTGCGAACCCAGCCTGTAACCCCAATGACCTACGGTTTTATGGGTTATGCCTACCAACCAGTTGGCAGATGAATTCTAAAGGCATCTGGCGCCACAGGAAATGCCTGAATCTTAGATAATCTTGACATGTCGTGATCTCTTCCCTACAGGAACCCCACGAACATGGCCCCTGTTGAAGACCCCATATACCCTAAATCTAGACGCTAAAGACCCGACACCAACTTCAGGCCAGAACCCCTAAACCCTAAGCCCCATGTAACCCTTTTAAACCCTGAACGTACAACCCACCCTAAACCCTAAACCCCCAACAAGCTGCAGGCCTCATGCCAGCATCTATCAGCGGGTATCCAGTCTGACCCCGCTGCCACCGCTTCAGTGCCGTCGGGTCTGTGTTCCAAGCCTGCTGGTGGGGTCCCTTTGTGTAGGAGTATAGAGGGTTCAGGGTTACAGGGCTTATACATGGGGTTATAGAGTGGTATATAACGTTTTGCGTTTAAGGGTATAGAAATTCTATGCGGGTTTATACAAAGACATACACATGATACGTGTATATACAAATGGGGATTTCCCAAAATTAGGGGTACTTTTTTGAGTGTCCCTATTAACAGGATTAAGTATTTGGGTGTTGTCTATCGGACTCCCCTGTTCATGGAAACTACCATATATGTATATGTCTGTGCACGTTAAAGCCTAGTGGAGGGGAAAAGAAGAGGGAAGCCAGAAAAATGGCAGTTGAAGTTAAATGGTAATCGTAAAAAGCAAATATCAAACTGTGATAATGAATAGTAATAATACACTGGAATAATAAATCATGTTCAGCACAGCTCTCAACAAGGGACCTAGACTCTTAACTCTTAACCCGAAAGCTGAACCAGCAATCGGCTGAGGGGCTCTGCGCAAGAGACTTTTCAAAAAGAGAGCAATCCTTACGCTACAGATCTTGCACCACTTGGGATACCCTATATACTCTATAATTCCTTTAGGATATAAGGTATGGAGGGCAGCACCTAGACCCTAAACCCTGAACCCCCGTCTCTAAGCCCTAAACAAGCTTGGCTCCATCCACCGCAACCCGGGGGCTTCATGGATATGAGCATGTCGTAGTACTGAGTTTCTGGTGATTTTAATTTGTCTTTTGAAGGGCCCTTCTCGACTGTCCGGGTTCAGGGTTTAGGGATGAGGGTTTATAGGGCTTACCCTAGGGATCCAAATAGCCCAATGTAGGTAATATTCACAGACTTTGGGGCCCAATGTAGGGGTTATTTGTATACATGGATCCCTAGGCTTAGGATTGGGAGTTCGAAGGACACGCGATTTATTGGGATCCCGCAGGTTTTCGAATGGATCTTTCCAGTACGCCTGCTTAACGACAAGGAATTCCTGGGGAGTACAGGGATTCCCTGACGCATCCCGTAGACTGCGACATAGGGGCTATAGGGCTCGTATAGGTTTAGGGTTTACAGGAGTCAAGGGGTTTTACACGGTTTAGGGTTACATGGATCATATAGCTTATATTCGGTTATATATACGGTGCTGCCAGCCTGCAACACCAAAACTTTGACAGAGGTAGGTCCAGGCACAAGGTTCAGGATATAGCCCCAACAACATGCGGCAGTTTCTCCCCTAAACACTGAGCCCTTAAACCTAAACCCGACACATGCTAAACCGTAGGCTCTAAAACCTAAACCCCCAAACCTTACGCTTATCTCAGGGACCTTTTGGATGTTTGGAAACGGCCATATCAGCGTATCTGGCCTTCTGGCCACTACCTGCACAAATAAACTAAGGACAAGGGTTTATTTAGGGTTTCAGGTTTAGGGTTTAAGCTTTTAGGGTTCAAGGACCCAAATAGAAGGGGTTTCAGGTACCAAAAACCATTCCTAAAACCCTTTTATTGGGGTACTTGATTCTACAACGAGAAAAGACTCCCGCTTTCCGTCTCTTGAACACCAAACTTTGAAGTCCCACCTGGCCCTCGTAGTGGGCTCGGATGGGCCGTTCTCTCCTGGCAGCTCATGCAAGGCTGTGACAACAGGGACGAGGAGTCTTCAAGGATTGCACAGGAAGCGGACAGGTCTGAATACAACTTGTTATATATTGGGATAATGGAAAACAAAAGGGAAACTACTATAATGGAGTTATATATTATACAGGGTTGGTTTAGGGCTCAGGGCTGAGGGTTTAGCTTAATTACAGCTCTTCACAAGCTTCACACTGTGAAAGACATCCTGTAACCAACACCAGATTTTGGCTCAAGTGGTTGAAGGGGCTGCTGTTGAGGAACTTAATTGAACTAAGTTACCATAATATGGCTATATGGTAAATGATGGAGTTTCCTTACATTAGTTCTAAAAAGGCTCCTTAACAGAAACCCAATGTAGGCTAATGTACTTGACATGTACTTGTTCGCGTGATTTGCTGAAACCAATGTAGCACTTAATAATTGTGGCAATGATGGTAGCAGTAGTCCTAGTCGTAGTAATCATGCTATAAGCATAAGACGAAGAAACGTGACAAGAAACAGCATACCCAATGATGATACTGATACTGATATTGATACTGATACTGATACTGATACTACTACTACTACTACTACTACTACGACTACAACTACTACTACTACTACTACTACTACTACCACTACGACGACGACGACGACGACGACGACGACGACGACGACGACGACGACGACGACGACGACGACGACGACGACGACTACGATTACGACTACTACGACGACGACTACTACTACTACT
>CAJNIZ010036657.1:45790-67551 GCA_905231905.1 Symbiodinium pilosum | reverse complement strand
TAGAGAGGGGACTACTATAGGGGTTATTCAGGGGGATACTAGGAGTTTAGACAATGGCTCACATGAGTAATATCTTATTTGGGGGGTATCATGGTACCCAATAAAGAGTAAGATTATATCCTCCTTTTGGGTATAGTATTTCATACAAGGGTTATAATCTTACTAGGTTCAACCACCAAAAAACGCTACTCACATGTACTGTAGTCTGAACTCCTTAAAGGGGGCGATATGAGCCACGGTCAATACTCATTTGTAAGGGATTATGTCAGCAGCGGACATGGGAGGCAACCACCATGTAAAGCATTAAAAAGAGACACCAGAAATTTCAGGCGAAAGCGCTGTAAAGTGGTTAAAAAGCGACACCCCGAAATTAACACGATCGCAGGTTAAGTACAAAACCTTGTAAAGCGATAGGAGCATTGAAAAGCCACACCCCCAATTTGGCGTCCATTGCCTGATGTAAGGAGTTTTGACCGTCACTCATATAGAGGAGTATATAGATGAGCATTATAACGGTTATTAAGGGGGATACTAGGAGTGTAGACTACAGCTTACATGTTGTAAACATAAGTATTTGATGATCTTTGTTTTGCTTACAAATTCTGCGAGTTAAGGTTTCAGCTGTGGCGGTCAGCAAGGTTAACAACCGTCGTCACCACCACCCCGCATAATAAACCACAGTTTTCATTTCATTTTGAAATTCTCTTTTCCTTTCCACTGTGGTGTAATATCCATAGATACCCTCTATCCCGCTATATGATCCCTATATGGTAGTTTCCCAAAAACCGGGAGACTCCAATATACGCCCCAAAATTCTATAGTCCTGTCCAAAAAGGTACTCCTTATGTTGGGAAATCCCCGTAAAGACCCTGTATCATCCGTTTGTTGCCCCTGTGTAAGCTGAGGTATCTACCGCCTTCCCAAGGCTATCCACGGAGCAGACTGCTCTGCTCCTTGCCGTTTAGGGTTTGGGGCTTAGGGCAAGGGGTTTAGGGAGAGCGTCAGGGTCGAGCGGGCACTTGGTTTTCATTCGGATGCCTGGCCTCGAGTGGTTTGCATTCAGACTTTATCTTTCCCTCACTCATCCCCTCCCCTCAAGCAAAGTCCCAGGTCACCTGGGACGTTCCTTTGCTGGCCTTGCCAAACCCAGCAGATGGTGGAAAGGCTCCTTGGGTTTTTGGTTTAGGGGTTAGGGTTGGGGTTTGAGGTCAGGGGATTTTCAATGTACTGATGGTAAGTAGGGAAAGAAAGAGAGCAGATTACCTTCTTTACACTACCTTTGTCTCGTTTCCCCATTCTGTCGTAACCGCCAACAAGTTGCAGTGCTGCATGCGCTGGCTGTCATTGTGCACTAGGGTGGGCTAGCGAATTCACATCAGCTGCCGCTAGTAAGTACTGAGGGGCGCATTGGACGGACATGATTTTAACAGATCCTGGCCTTAAACCCTAAACCCCAAGACCTTAAACAGTCTCAAACCCTAAACCCTGAACAGCCTCAAACCCTAAACCCTAAACAGCCTTAAGCCTTAAACCCTGAGCCCTAAACAGCCCTAAACCCTAAACAACCTTAAACCCTAAACAGGCTTAAACCCTAAACCCTTATAAAGCCTTGAGCTGGAGGCTAGGGATGGTGCCCGCAATTTCTATGTACTTGTAGGTGTAAAGTACAAGTTTGTATCAAGTTTAGGGTTTAGGGTGTAGGGTTTAGGGTTTACGGAAGTAGTCCCCTTGGGTAATATGGAGGTCATATTATGGTAGCATATGGGTTATATAGGGTTGTATTATGGTAACATTGGGGTAATATAGAGGTTATCTTGGAAAAAGGGCAGAGAACATGGAAACTATAGGGATAAAAGGGGTTATATAGGGATTATAAGGGGGGGTATATTGTTGGGTAATACAGAGGCTTAGGGTTTAGGGCTTGGGGTTTAGGACAAGGGGCCATACGGGGTGCCTTTTTGGTTTTGGGGAGGAAGGGTAATGCAAAATCTGAATAGTTGCCAACAGCAATTACGCGCAGAATCCTGTATGAAAGTCGAATTGAAACCTGCAAACCTAATCTGAGTATTCAGGGCCCTGCAATCATTCTTGATACGTGCACCTATCGAAACCAAGTGCCCATTTCATTTCCAATCCATTTTTCATTCGGTTCATTTTTCGCAATATTCATCCTTTTCGCCCTAAACCTTAAACCCTAAACTAAAGTTTTTTAAAGGGACACTATCGGGAACCCCAAGATTGTAGTAGGAGTATGCTCGGAATAGACCTACCAGGGTCCTTATATTCCTAGTATATACCCTAAACCCTAAACATATTCCTACTACAGTCTTGGGGTTCCCTGTTGAGGTTTCCCTGCAGTCTTTGTATATCCCCTGAACCCTCTACCCCAAACCTTAAACCCAAACATAGCATGCCTGGAAGGTTTTGGGTTTCCTCATGGAGCTTCGAACTGACCCAGCCAAGAACTGCACAGGAGCAGATCAAGAGAAAGGTGGATTGGAGACATTAGGGATAAAGAGTAGTAAAAAAATGGTTTTCAGGGTTTGGGGTGTAAGGATTTTAAGATTTTGGGTTTAGGTAGTAGATAAGCGAATATTTAGAGAAACAAACTCATGATAATTTGTAGCACGATCGTCGTGATTCTGTTTCTCCTTCTTCTTGAGCCCTAACTAACCCCTCAACCCTGAGTCTTACACCCCAAACCCTAAGTCTAAACCCAAACCTAAACCTTATGCCCGTCCCAAACAAACACAATTAAACAACGACAAAAAAAGAAGTAAACCCATTACCTACAAGGGGGCATGATGCGGGCCACTTCGATGTCGGGATCAGGTGACTATCAACTGAGATTATTCTCTGGCGTCTAGGGGCTATAAGTATACTTACTAAGGCCCCCAGACCTTCCAAGTAGGGCTTCCATCAAGAATCTCACACTTCGCGGTGCACATTACCTAGGGTACCTCAAAGCATTGGATAAACCCTAAACCCTAATCAGCTGAGGCCTCCCAAAATAGTTGGATGCCACATTATTCTTACTTACTGTGCTCGCCTCTTATCGTTAGAACTAACTTTGCTTCTGCCATGATGATCACGCTGACAGCATGTCATGTGAGCACTAGATTTTGGCAGGACTGCCGACAGGTGACAGCTTGAACGATTCCTGCCAGAGATTTTGTGAATGTAAATCAGAACAAAGGGTTTGCTCAGAACTGTTGACTTGTTTTGTGGTGTGCTTGGGACTTGGGACTGAAGCTATGTACTGGGGATTTTGTTGTTCTTCCGAAAATAGTGTAAAATTAAACTGAAGCAGATCGCTTCCTGAATGCGAATCTTTGTTTGAGGACCATTTGTTGAAATGCTGTTCATATGCTTCCGCAGTAGGAGCAATGGTGGTAGAGACGGTTGTGATTGGGCCTTGTTCTTGTGATTTTTACTGCACTAGGATGTAGGGTTTCGGTTTTCGGGCAGGCGTGTGAAAGCCTGACCATCCAGACCTTAAACCTGCAAACTCAACCCTAAGCCCTATAATCCCCTATATAATCCCAGTTTCCATTTCATTTTCCATTTTCTTTTCCATTTGATTCTCCATTATCCCTAATAACCCTAAACCCTAATTTTGGGAAACCCCCAATCCTGAAAGCTCATCCACTTTCCCAAGCTTTCCAGGGTTCAGGGTTTAGGGTTTAGGGTTCCGGGGCCTCTTCTGCAACCCACAACCCTTATAGTAAATTCCTGACAAGAGTCCTATGGTAGGTCGTATTGTCCTCAGTTGGTTGCAGTAACCCAGTTCGGATTGTCACGTGAAGCCTCAAAACTAGATGAAGCATTAAGCAATCTCGCTTTCCATTTCATGTTCGATTTTCTTTTCCATTTGATTCTCCATTACTTGGGGCAATATGCCAGTGACCCTAAACCCTGAATCCCAAACCCCCCAATTCCTACAGTAGTTTCCATCTGACTGTCGATTCCCGTATATACCCCTACATCATCCGTTTATTAAACCTTACAAGGAAGACCTTACGCCCTAAACTCAAACTCCAAACCCTAAATCCCAAACCCAACCTTAAACTCCAAACCCTTAGCCCTAAAAGCAAAACCCTAAACCCTAAATTCTCAGGAAGACCGGACGGTCGAGGAGGCCCTGGCAGAAAAAAAGCCGAAGCCGCTTCGCCGGGGTCATGTCTGGCACGCTTTCGATGCAGCTTGGCGTTAGGGTTCTAGAGGTTTTGGGGTTGGGGGTTGAGGGTGTAGGGTTCAGGGTTCGGGGTTTGGGGTTTAGGGTGTGGGGTTCGGGGTTTAGGGTTTGGGGTTTTGGGTTAGGCTTAGTCGAAGGTTTTAACCATGGGCCCCGCCCTTAATACGGCTTGCAGGGTTTTTATGTGTATAATGGGCAGATAAGGATCCCAGTGCAAAGGGCCCACAGCTCCAGTTTTAGGTTCAGATGAGGGTTTCGGGTTTGGGGTTTGGGGCTTAGGGTTTAGGGTTGAGTGTTTATGGTTGTAGGTGAGGGTTTAGTACAGTAAAGGGTTTCAGTCCTAAGCACAATCAGTTCTAGCAGCCTTGTCTATTGTCGGTCGCACACGGTCCTTGACAAGAGGAAGGTACAGATACAATCGCCCTAGATGTCCATTAGCCCTACAGAACTGCAGGAGAAGTCTAGATTGACTTTTTTTCAAAATTGGGGTCCTGCTTCATACTCCCAGATGTTCACGACCTTTGACTCTCGGACCCGAAGAAAGAGCCCACGCTGCGAAGGCTCCAGCAAATGCCTTCAGTATTACGCTGCAAACCTGTATATTTCCCAGATATACTCCCTAAACCCTAAACCCTATAAACCCTAAGCCCTAAACCCTATAAACCCTAAACCCTAAACCCTAATAGAATGTGGCCAGCACGGACTCTGTATCAAAATTCTGGACTCCAGGAGTCGCGCTTGGCACGAAAGACCCTGCCCATGCACTTGTCCACCTACCATCCCCTCAACTCGCCCTGCCGGAGCAACTCGATTGCAAGGGTTTAGGGTTTAGGGCTTTGGGGCTCACAAGAGCTGTAGTCTACCACACTTTAAAGGGGGTTGGATAGTGGATTATCTTGGGGGAGTATTACAGGGCTTATTAAGGGGGATACTGGGAGGATTTGGTCGTTCTAGGGGCTGGGAAACAGGAGTTTCCATTTTCTTTTCCATTATCCCTATACAGCGTGTATAGTCCCCATATAACACCCCTGCATGAGTGGTTGTCAAAACTCGAGTCCTTTTTTGGGTACCCTAAATACTTGGTGCCGTATTATAATAGGGATCCAAAATGGGACCATAATTTTGACAACCACCCACTTAAATGTAGGTTTGCAATTGCAACCCCACGTTTTCCACCTCACGAAGGGGGAAGGCATAGGCAAAAACATCCTTGGCAGTTTGTCATTTACCTACAATCCATCCGAAACTTGGAAGTTATAAACGCAAAAGCCGCAAATCCTCAGCTCTGGCGCCTTCACGGTAATTTTTGGGGTTTAGGATTTAGGGGTTTAGGATTTAGAGTTTAGGGGTTTGGGGTTTGGGGGTTTAGGATTTAGGGTTTAGGGGTTTAGGATTTAGGAGTTTAGGGTTTAGGGTTTAGGGTTCAATTTGGAGAACCACCCATTTACTCTATAGACCCCAAGAGGAATCTGGAGCAATGGGGTTGGTGCGAGTCAAGGCAGATCGTCTTGCTTAACTTGAGAAAGTCTCAGTTCTTTGTAATGATATCAGTGGTGTCGAAGACTTTCTGTGGGACCATTCTTCTGCAACGGCATCCATGATCCACTAATGACCTCGGTTCAGGGAAGGTTGCTATCATCGTTTTTGTGTCCGCATTTCTATTGGGTTGATGTCTGTGAGAAAGTAAGCTTGGCTTGGGACACCTGTGTCTAGGTGAATCTGTGGTCAGTGCCTTCCTTCTCCAGAATGCCACGCAGATCGCCGCTTGGCACTGGCAGACCTGAACAGGACGTTTGGTGAATTCTGTTTCAGAAGCCTGCACTGCCGGTTGAGGTTTTCGCTGCAGTGTGGCCATGCTGGGTTGTCTGCTTTTGAAGCCTTTTGCTTTCCAGCACGAGTTCCCTCGCATAAATTCGCGTTCCGAACTTGAGCCATGAAGTCCTTCCGTGCAGTTGGCGTTGCAGCCCTGATGGCAATCTTGGCCCTCTTCCTCCAGGGCTGCAGTGAGGAATCTGCTGATGTCGCCGCAGCGATTACAACTACCATGGAGGACAGCAATGCAACGACCACCATGGAGATGGAGGACAGCAATGCGACGACCACCATGGCCGCCACTACCACGACCACCACCACGACCATGGACGACAACACGACGAACAGCAGCCGCTTGCTGCTGTAGATAGCGGTGGCATTGACTTCGTCGACGATGCGGTGGTGCCAAGCCAGATGTTGTGTCTGGATGCATGTGAGAGCGCTGTGCTAGTATGCCACTACGATCAATACGACCTGTACAGATGAACAAGTGCAGATGAGGGTCTGATCTTGTAGCCCCCTCACATGCCCATTCCTTGAAAATAAAAGACACGCGACTGGAACAGGCAACGTCAAAATAGGCAGGTGGTTTGAGTGAGTGAAGGTCTCGAGTTGTGCAAGCACGTTGTGCAAACTTGCTGCTTGGTGCTAGCATGTTGTTTATTCGAAGCCTTTTGCTTGCCAGTTCAGGTTGCGCATAAAACTAGCGTTCCGAACTTGAGCCATGAAGTCCTTCCGTGCAGTTGGCATCGCAGCCCTGATGGCAATCTTGGCCCTCTTCCTCCAGGGCTGCAGTGAGGAAGCTACTGTCGAACCTACTTCAAATGCTACAACTGCTACAACCACCATGGAGGACAGCAACGTGACGACCACCATGGCCGCCACCACCACGACCACGACCATGGACGACAACACGACAAACAGCAGCCGCTTGCTGCTGTAGATGTTTGTGGCATGAGCTCCATGGAAGACCATGGGGTCGCGCGAATCCAGATGTTATGTCTGGAAGTAGGAGTAAGCACCACGAACACTGCAGACTGCAGATTGTACAGTGCAGTGTTATGCGAAGAAGTAGACAAGGGTTTGCTTCTGCATGGCCATGTCACCTGTCCGGTCAGCTTGAAACTTCGAAAGCGTCGGACTCGAACAGGCTGCTATAAAAAGGCCTGGTGTTTGAGTGGGTGAAGTTTCAGTGCCTTGGGGAAACTTGCTGCTTGGTGCTAGCGTGTTGTTTATTCGAAGCCTTTTGCCAGTTCAGGTTGCGCATAAAACTAGCGTTCCGAACTTGAGTCATGAAGTCCTTCCGTGCAGTTGGCGTTGCTGCCCTGATGGCAATCTTGGCCCTCTTCCTCCAGGGCTGCAGTGAGGAATCTGCTGATGTCGCCGCAGCGGTTACAACTACCATGGAGGACAGCAATGCAACGACCACCATGGAGATGGAGGACAGCAATGCGACGACCACCATGGCCGCCACCACCACGACCACCACCACGACCATGGACGACAACACGACAAACAGCAGCCGCTTGCTGCTGTAGATGTTTGTGGCATGAGTTCCATGGAAGACCATGGGGTCTCGCGAATCCAGATGTTATGTCTGGAAGTAGGAGTAAGCACCACGAACACTAGAAATTGTACAGTGCAGTGTTATGCGAAGAAGCAGACAAGGGTTTGCTTCTGCATGGCCACGCCGCGTGTTCGAAGTACCGGACTTGCGGCTAAAGCTTCAAAGTGAAAAACATGTGGACATTTCCGATAGCCAACTGGGAGTTTCCAGAAATTGAGGACTGCTTATGAACACACGGAGTACTATAGTCGTCATGAATGGGACCCGTTCAAAAGGGACCCGCATTTTTGGAATCCCCAGCCCGACACCCTCTTACACGTATATCCGTGGATATATATATATATAGATATATCCTTGTATCTGCTTCTATATCTGTGTATACATACATACAGACATACACACGCACCTGTATATCCCATATACCCCGATATTTCCCTCATGTATCTTCCTCCATTATTTCTCCCAGACACCCCTTCATTGTTGTTTTCGCAAGACGCCATAAACCCTCAACCTAAACCAAGCTAAGGTCACATGCGGCCACTTCCCATCCATGTCAGAGCCAGACCAGGCTGACACTTATGTATAGGGATACATATATGCCCTAAACCCTAAACCCTAAACCCTATACATTTTCCGGCTTCTATATGCATATTTACTTCTTGGGACTTAGCTTGGACCAGAGACGCTTAACCCTTTGGGATTCCCTTATTATACTTCTGTTATAGCTACCTAAGGGTTAGTAGTGTTGTGGGGTGTATTGAGATAGAAGAGGTTTCGGAAGGATGTGGGGGATTTAGGGCTTCAGGCTTTGAGGTCAGGCTACAATCGATGTTTACAAGTTTAGGCTTATAGTCCCCCTTAAGTAGATAGACTATGGCTTTGGGTGTATTGTAGTAAGACCCCCCATATGTCCCATCTTCTATCTACTTAAGGGGGACTATGACAAATTTCGGGTGCAGGTGTGCAATGATCCGGGGTTTGCAGGTTTCAACCCTGGGCCTTCAACTCTAAATCTTGGGTACTGCCCCCCCTCAGTAACAGTTGGATAATAAGTATAGTATGGTTATATAGCCCTTCATAGGACCCCTCATATAAACTGTTACTGGGTGGGGGCAGTACCCAATCTAAATCCTAACCCCTAACTAGCTCGGAGACCTGCTAGGAATGCAAACTTACATGGTTTCGTTAGGGATTTGCAGCACTGGGAAGGCATGCTTTGGATTTCGGGGCGTTTTAGGGAAATTTGGGGAGGATATGGGAATGATTGTGCAGTCTGTGTGGATGACATAGGGAATGTGCTGGGATTGTGGCATCTTATGATTTTTAACAGGCGTCGATTAGGGAGGATTGGATCGTGGAGGATCTTGCGATGATTCTTTCTTTTTCCAGGCCTTAAACTATAAAACCTGAATCTTAAGCCCTGATCCTTAAGCCCTAAACCCTAAACCCTAAACCCTAGACCCTAAACCGTAAACCCTAGCCCCTAAGCCCTATGTCCAGGATCTGATCCTTTCAGAGCTTAGGTTGTAGTTTTACGGTATCGCAGATTAATCCCACCTGAGAGGAGTCTGCGATAAGGGAAGCTCTACCAGTCTGAGACTAGCACTAACATTTCATGAATATTGTAATATTGTTATTATTTGAATATTTGGGGTTTAGGGTTTAGGGTTCAATTCGAATATTTGGGGTCTAGGATTTTTACATTATTCTAATATTACTATTAGTACTAGTCTGGCATGATTCTGAATGACAGTGGTGGCGGGCTCAAGACCTCGTAGACATGAGACCCACTTGTTTGATTAATGTAGGGGCCTAAATGGTTACCTGTATGGGACGTATAGGGCTTAGGGATATTACCCTAATACTGGAGAACGAAATGGAAAAGAACATCGAAGATGACATGGAGGCTGTGGATATGTAAGGTTATATCGGGGTTCATAGGTATACCTGCCAGTGTCATGGTCCCAGAGTTGTTGTATGAGTGCGGTATAGGGAATTTCATATAGACCGCAACATGATGTTGGTTACTTTTGTCAGAGTGTTCCCAAACACAAGCATCAACACTCTGGCAAGCCAGCGAGGCACACCATTGAAGTCTGCAAGCTCTAACAAAAACCCTACACCCTAAACCCTAAGCCCTAAACCCTAAGCCCACCAGTGGTGGATTGGCAGGCGTAAAAGTCCGCTGGCTTCCAAAAAAAACCCTAAGCCCTAGTGTTGAAAAGGCTACCCAGACGGATGATATTTGAGAGTCAGGATAGCAGAGACCAGTGCTCAGGCAGGCGTAACAAGTCCGATTGTTTTAAGCCCTAAACCCTAAAAAACCTAAACTTTTCCATTATCCCTATATAGCCTTTATATTATACCCTTATATCCCCTAAGCTCAAACCATGGCTGTACAAATTCGCAATGATGCCAAGCTTGACGCGACTTTCTCAGATCTTGAGGGGTGTGGAAGAGTGAAATCCCGGAATATTTCGTAGGGTTTAGGGTTTCGAGTTTAGGGTGTAGGGTTTAGGGTCTTTTTGAGCTGCCTTGGGGATATTGATCTTCAAGCTCTACTCTCTCTCCCCATGTTTCCTCAGGCGCCCCTAAGTCCCCAACCAAAACCATAATAAGATCCCCGTATACCCCACATACTATACCCTATGTAACCCATTCTAGTAGTTTCCATTCTCGATTCCATTATCCACATAAAATCCAATATAACCCTAATATTACACCCTCCATTTTCTTTTCCATTTGATTGTCCATTATAGGGGGGTAATACTATAACCCCAATATGACCCCAATATACCCCTAATATTACCCCAATGAAGCATCAGTGTCGAGGTGGTGTGGATCAGCAGTGCTACAGGCTGCGCTTGGCGTCACAGTTGGGAGGTATGCCTCAGGTGGACCACCCATCCCATCCTGCAATAGTGGCATAATAGTAAGAAAAGAGGACCCTCGTATAATCACCGTTATCCCTTATAGTCCTTATAGTCACTATTACTTGGTGGGGGGGGTCCACAAGAGGCATGCCTGTTTGTTCGTCTGGCAGCAGCATGGGATCCTTTTTGTAAACTCCCCTTGAACCGGGGCTCGTACTTTCACACGAGGGCCCCGAAAAAACGTTTGGTGATGTTCATCTTCAGGCTCGGCCGGGCTGACTTTAAAGAGGTGGTTCCAGCTAAATTTAGGTTGGGGGGACCTATAGGGGACTCTATAGGGTTTTGCGGGGGACCTATTGAGGGATCTACCACAAATCTAGTCCAGGGATTATATACAAACATGCCGCAACATGTTGCAGCAATCTTTCTTATGAAGATGCCTACCCATCACAAGGACAGCCATGGGCGAAAGTAAGGTATGATCAAGACGTCTGACACCTTCTTTCTGCTTGTGCACACGATATTTGAGGACTCCAGCCACCCAATTCCTGACTCAGGCACCAAGAAATCTATGAATGAGTGCACCTGGATGGTTTAGGGTCTAGGGTTTCATGATTCGCTGGAGCTGGGACTTAAAACCTCAGCACCATTGAGCCTCTCTAAACATGTCGAGAGCAGACAAGCTGCAAGCAAGCCTTTGCAGCTAAACTGTGTGCATGCAATGAATACCTGCTCCTATAGCACCTGGCCCTAAACTCTAAACCGCTAACCCCTACTTGGAGGGTGAGGGGCACTTAGTAAGCATGCTTTTGAACCCCCCAGGCTGCATAATGTAATCCCACTTATCCTCGTTGTTAAGCTACTTACCAAGTCCCCTTGGCCCTAAGCCCTAACACCCTATCCTTACAAAGTCCGCTGATTGCTAATATACCCAAACTTTGTATATAGGAGGTATACAGGGTGTAGGGTGTAGGGATATCACCCTACAATGGAACCAAACTGGAGAGAACATGAACAGTTAAATTCTATAGGTGTTATACGGGATCCTCCTCCGTGTTGCAAGATGTCAGCTCCGACAGCAGTTCGAACACCCTAAAACCTGGAGCCTGAATCCTGAAGGTTAAACCTCGAACCCCAAAACCTAAACCCCAAGTCCTAAACTCTTAGCCCTAAACCCTGAGCCCTTAACTTTGAGCCCTCAAACCCTAATGCCCAATCCTTTAAGTGGTAGTTTCCCTACATAGGGGAACCCCTTATAGACCCTAAAAAGCTTGAATGCTTGTTATGGGGACCCCCCCCCCCGCCCCCCTCCCGCCCTCCCCACCCCCCAAAAAAAAGTAACCCTAATTTTTGTAAGCCCTACGAATCCTATCTGCCCCTATATACCCCCATATAACCCCTATAACTCCTCTATAAAGGTACCCCTAAACTTTAAAGCCTAAACCGAGGAACTTAATTCTGGGTAACCCTCAAGTCTCCCCTAAACCCTAAACCCTAACCCTAAACCCTAAACTCTTGCCAGGGGAGCGGCTGCGGTCCGCTGCCCTACCTGGCTGGGCCAGCGTCTGCCGTGAGGCTCCAGGTGCGAGCCCCCCTTTAGGGTTTAGGGTTTAAGGTTTTATACTAGGGTTTACGGTTTAGGGGTTTAGGGTTTAGGGTTTAGAGTTGAGGCTTTAGGGCTTGGGGTTTAGGGCTTAGGGTTTAAGGTTTAGGGTTTTGGGTCTAGGGTCTAGGCTGAGATGATGGGGCGGAATATAAAGGGGGTTCTGTAAGGATGTATATAGGATATGCGGGGATACATAGGGACATATGAGCTATAGTCTAAACTCCTTAAAGGGGGTTATATAGGGGATTATATAGGGGAGTATGATAGGGGCCATTAAAGGGGATACTAGGAGTTTAGACTATGGCACATATGGTGGTGTCTGGGGATGTATAGAGTTTCTTTAGCCGAAGATGCGCGACATGTCGGAAACCACCGGGCCAGCTGGGATAAATGTCTCAAAAGACTTCCTGCAGAAGAATTCCGTATCAATATGCTATCCACAATAACTCCTACAGAAGACGGGAATAAGTTCGTGATGAACAGCCCGAAGAGCAGAACACCACCTCCCGCCTAATGCTTAATTTGGTTCTTTAAATATACATTTCTGATTTTCAAAAATACCATGTCCATACCCTAAACCCGAAGCCCTGTAATCTAGATCCCAACTAAACCCTACACCCTACACCCTAAACCCTGTTTTTGTGGGCGAGATCACGAGCGAAGATGATGGCAACATCGTCAACTTCATGAATCCTATTGGTTTAAGGGTTCAGAGTCTAGGGTTTATGGTCTAGGGTTTTGGGTGCAGCCAGGGCTCAACACTGTTGCTATCATCTTTTTAGCAGGTTTTTCCGCTTTGCACTGTAAATGATGCAACGTGTTTGGAGTGTTGTAATTCTTGCTTGCTGGATCTTCGTCATTGCTAGGACTGTTTATAAATTTGAGGAAGTATAAACACATGAAATTGCCAGGGGACCAGCCTTCAGCACGTCATCACTCAGTCTCCATGTAGGGAGTCAGGGAATATATTATATAGGGATTATATGGGATTATATCTTCTTATGCCCTACTAGCCACCAGCAAGAAAACTCTGATTTTTGACAGCTGATGCTTCAACGCCCTTCTTACTGGAAAGTTTCTCATCCCTGACCCTGCTCCCATCATCTCCTTATAATTCCCCTATATCTCTCGGGTCCCAGACCGTGGACCCTCGTCCCTAAACCCCAATCTCTCCAAATCCTCAACCCCTAAACCACCTGCCCGACTGCAAGCACTTCTCAGGTGGCAAAAAAACAGTTAAGGACCCATTCCTTGCATCCTAAACCCTACATGCCCCAGCTGTATGTATCCCCACATATCCCCTTTTAGGCCACTACATGCGGCCCAAAGTATAGGCTCCTGCACAAACCCCTAAACCCTAAACCCTAAACCCTAAGCAGGTGTGGGGGCTGTTGGTCTCCTTGCAGCGGGAGACTTCGGCCTGTTGGCCCTGAGTGCGGAGGGCACGCAGGCAAGGTTTGAGTTCTTGTGTGTTCAGGGTTGACTTGATCTCAGGTTTAGCGATTAGGGTTTGGGGGTTTCAGACGCTTTATTTATTTTTTTTTGCTCTCCCCTTTCCGGTCTTCCCAACATGAGACAGTAGTCCGAAAAACTAAACCCTACGCCCTAAACAGTGTAGGGGTTCAATGCTAGCGCAGGGAAGGGTAGTTGCTTGAAGGGGGCTTTCTTCTGGAGCTGTTTGGGGATGTAGCGTGCTTGCAATTGTGTAAGTTTTTTGGGCAGTTTTAGGTAGTGCAGCTGAGACTTTTCCATTTCATGATCCATTATTGGCGTAACATATTTCTCAGCCCTGAACTATAATGTGGGTTATAAAATTGAGGCCATCTGGATTACTCAGACCCGCTGCGTTGGGCAGAAGGTGTTGTATAGGGGTTATATAGGGATCTTATAGGAGTTAATATATGTGGTATAAATATTTTGATACAGGGATCAAACAGGAGTATTTATGGGAACGGAAGACCAAACGGAAACTACTCTGGGCTTTGGGGTTTAGGAAACGACCCTACACTTGTATGGAAACTTCAGAGATTCCATGTTAAACCTTAAATCCTAAAACGGTATGATGTTGTGGCAATGGGTGAGGGTCTTTTTGCAGGGCAAGGTTGTTTGCACTCTGAGAATGCACGCTTTGCGGCAATCGACATGAGCAGTGTTAGTACGCTTCCCCATCCGTGTTCAGTTAACGAGGTGAATGTTGGTTCGGAGGGTGTTGAGGCTTCGGTTCCTGGTCTACTTCCTACGCTAGCTGAAGGTGATCCTGCTGGTGTTCCTGAGCCTGGAGTCCGTAACAACCTGTCCTGAATGTAATGTACGCTTCATCCGCAAGAGGTACTGAGGGGCTGCTGTTCGCTAGTTCTTTGTAGTCCGACTGGGCAACCAAGACCCCCAAGCTAATGCTTGACCTAAAAGGCCGTTGGGGTAAAAAAAAGGTATGGTTCGTTTAGTTGCAGGGAGACTTATGTGGGTGGTTGTCGAAATTATGGTCCCTTTTTTGGGTCCCTATTATAATACGGCACCTAGTACTTTACTTAGGGTACCCACAAAGGGACCACAATTTTGACAACCGCCCATGTGCATGTCAGGATGATTTCTGAATCAAATATGGGAGGTAAGGCCTTTAAACCTTGAACCCTGGACCCTAAAGCCCTAAAGCCCTAAAGCCAAACACCACACCCTAAACCTTAGAGCACTAAACCCTAAACCCTGAAGTCCTAAACACTAAGCCTGAAACCCAGCTTAGAGGCGAGGGTGTCAAAACTACAAATCGCTTTGCAATGGACAGCTTGCTCAGGAGTTTATTAAGAACCGCAGCCCAAACCCAACTACAACCCTAGGAGTTTAGGGTTTAGGGCTTTAGGGTTTAGGGATTATATATAACCCCTATATAAACCCTATATAAGCCCTATATCAAACCAATATAGACCCTATATAACTCCAATATAAATCCTCAAGCCTCCCTCCGTGTACATACACCACAAAAAACCTCAAACCCCTGATGGGCCGAGGTTTGGACTGCTGACGTGGGAAAGGCCCCTCAGCCAGCGGATGATACGGTGGATCCTAAAAATCCTGCATGACCCTAAGTACCCGACACCTTGGAATTATGGTATGATAGTATACCAGGGTCATGCAGGATTCTAATATCAACAGTAGTAGAGATGAACAGAAAAATGCAAGCTACTATTCTGTCTAGGGGTTTAAGGTTTTGGTGTCCAGGGTTGCTAGTTCGACATAATTACGTATTCCACCTACTTGATATTGATCGGCTCTCCATCCCCCACCCTTCATAACAGTAAAGTTTAGGGTTTAGAGTTTAGGGTTTAGGGTTTAGCCCAAGTACATGGGTAATATTGATGGGTTCACATGCGGAATCCATGGTTAAGGCCTCGCTTTGGAACACTGATGATTATATGAGGTAGAGTGTTATCATGGGTCTTCGGTTGATGTATAAGGTGTCTTAGTAATAATATTGGTGAGTGTACATTTGGTATCCAACTTGGGCAACCATAAGGTAAGCTCTCATCATGTATGGATATAGAGAGCTTTCGATGAGCCACCGTCACAGTTCAAATCCTCTGTACCTCATTTCGGGATTTGGCGCTGTGGGTGGCTGCTGAGTGTAGGGTTCCATCTATGCTGTGGCGTATTTGGAGTGCTAGCGTTCCAAATGGAGGCCTGGCTTCGACAGCTACTCGTGTGAGCCAGTGTCATACGGTCAATATTCGGCTCGATGACCAAGGAACCATTAAGATTTCATATAGAGGTCCCTTTTGTATCAGAACCCATGTCCAGTAAGCATATGGGAAATATTGACTAGCTCATGTCGGAAAATCCAGGAAGGATCTGGAGTAGAGGGCAAGAAAATATTGTTTTAGAGTATGTGCGGCGACCTGCGTTTTGGAGAACCTCTAGTATTGCTAGGTCTTTCAACACATGAAGTAGCCACATTCCGACACTCTTGCATCTTCACATGATACCAACTTCAGGGTAATCATGATCATAGCCGTTCTGAGAGCAATAGTGGTCCTGAAATGCAGCTAGAATCAAGATTTACGGGAGCAGCCCATGAGAATTTCCAAGGCTGGGCTCTTTGTTTTGGGAGCCCCCCATCGGGAGGAGCATAGTATTCTGGTTTAATGTTTAGGGTTTAGGGGCGGATCCTGTGTTTGGAAACTTTTGTGTTTCTCCACGATGAAATTGCAGGTGTGGTCTCGACAAAGCGAGTGCGAGCTGCTCTTTAAACATGTATCAGGTTAGAATACCCCAACCAAAAACCCCTAAACCCCTCAACTGCTTCAGCTTGAACGTGGTGTGTAGCGGTGGGTAGTCTTTGGGGTGGGAGAGTCACCTCTATCAAGCAAGTATTGCAGAAGAATAGCAGCAGAAACAGGCGTGCAAGAGACCTTGATGATGCGCTGGTGTTTGCTTGCTGTTTCTAGGGGCCTTCGAAATTAGAGCTACCCTTTTGGGATGCCTATAAGGATGATGGTATTTGTGGGTACATCTGACGGGTTCTTGGGAAGCCCCATGTGTACTCGCGTTAGAAGATCAAACTTGCTGCCTTAAACCCTCAACCCTACATCCAGGTCGAGACAATGTCTTCGGTGAGGGGTGGCAATGTGGCCGTGGTCATGTCCAACAAGACCGTGATTGCTGCGGACTTAGCTCGCGAAGAGTATGTAGTAACATGTTATGACATGACGTGCTTGCAATTTTTGCAATTCCTCTGGTGCCTCAGTCAAGAGAAATGTTTGGCTGAGGTATCATGTTGGGATCATTCCAACTCCATCCTCGGGTCCGGATGCATTTTTTGAAGGCGAAACTGTGACTCATTTGGCCTACCAGCCCTCTCGCAGAAGAAGCAAGGAGAAAGGGCCCGCGAAAAAGAACAGACATCCTGACCTAAACCCCAAACTGAAGCCGCTGCCTGTGATTCGGAGACGGAGGTCGTCGCAGTGTCCTCCGGCGCTGTGGTGGCCCAACGTGGCTTTGGATACAGCTACGTCACTGCCCCTTGGCGGCAGGAAGTGCATGCATGAGATGGCGGGCATTCCGTGCAATGTCCTTTTCATGTTTCGTGATACTTAAGATCGGGCACGGCAAGACTTTTTGAGTAGTAGTGTTGACAGGCTCTATGCACCTGTGTCGTGATCTGGTGATTTGCTTGAAGGCTGTCGAAATGTTCACAGATGGTCGAGTTGCTGTGGGAGCATACACCAACAACAGAGCTACCAATGCGGTCCAGTTCCTCGGATGCAATTACAATGCAAATCTCGCACCGGTTAGGATGCCCGAAGTAGTGCGTTCCCTAGGGAGATATCTGGTTTTTAAGGGTTGCCTCCATCTGCGGTATGCTCTGGGAGTTTCTCAAAACAATAACCCTTCGGTTCAGGGTTTAGGGTTTAGGGGTTATTTTGTTTTGCGCTCGGATGACCCAAAGAAATATTCTGCCATTACGCGCCGAAGGATTGCTCGCATGGAGATCTACAGCTCGGACCTCCAAGAGCGTCTGACACAGACTTGGGGAATGTCCGGGTGCTCAGGATCTGCGTCTGCGTTGTTGGTTTAGGGTGAACGTTTCTAGGTCTAGGAATTGGGACTGAAGTTGTTTAATTTTCCGGGGTTTTGGGCAAAGGATTTATGGGGTATCTGCAGCTAGACTAGCCCTTGTTGGCAATGTCCAGATCTTAGGGGGAGCACTGTCAGTTTGCGCATAAACAGCCTCTAGGCAGATTGTGACAGTGGGAACGGTAGTCAGCGTGCTCATCCGAATGATACAGTTACTGGCAACAAAGTTATGGTGATAACATAATCCCTGTAGTTTCCATTTCATTTCCCATTATCCCTATATACCCTATAGTCCCCATATCACCCGTATATAACCTTGATATTACCCCTGTATAATCCCTCTATCAACGTCCCAGATCACGCTCGAGTCACTCATACTGTTGCCAAGAATTGCGCTCAGGGGCAAATTTGTTGTGACAAGGATGGAGGCTTGTAATGCCGAGGGATATGTGCTCCAATGCACCAAGAGCAGGGGCTTTCATTTCAAGCAAGATGGGGGTTTTCATGATTGTGGACAGCAGCTGGGGGTTGTGACAACTGCTACCATGCTACTTATCCCAAGGGAAGATACAACTGCGGACACATTCTAGAGATGCTAGTCATCCACGCGGTTGAGGGTTTAAGGTGTAGGTTTGGGGTTTAGGGATCACTGCAGCTGAAATTGGACAATGGACTGACGCTGCCTCACGCTGCCAACCACTCTAGTCAAGGATAGTGGAAGAATTCGCAAGGATCCAGGATGTAGGGTTTAGGGTTTAGGGCCCAAGACCCTAAACCCTAAACCCTAACCCCTAGACCCTAACCCCTAAAGCAAAAACCTATGTAGTGATGGTACTGGGATGGCAGCTCGTTTCCTGCTGGCGGCAGCGTAAACGCTAGCATTCTCATCCCCGTAGCAGTACGGCCCCACCTCCGCCAGCAATATTCTGCTAACATTCAGAAGTATTCATTGTTAAGGAGTGCTTTTTTCTTCTTAGGGGGAGGTGATTAACTATGCCCTTGAACTATGGTCGAAAGCTATGCCAGTCCCACATGCTCCGCTCGCCAAACAGAGCCAAGTGAAAACGAGAAAGGTCTTGTGCGGAGAAATGTTGTCAAACATGGCGAGATGACTCACTAGCCTAAAGAAAGTCCCGAAAGGAACATCCCCAATTGCTGAGGTTTACCGCAAAACAGCTGGACGATGCTCACAACATGGCTGACACGAGGTGAGCTTGAACTAGGAATTCTTCTTCCTGGTGATGTTTGCAAACTGCTATGACTTCAGCAGCGACGGCCATGTTTTTAAGATACTGGTAGAATACTTTAGCCGTCGTGGTGCTACCAGTATCAATGCCCAGATTTTGTATGGGAGAGTTCGTGCTTGGCAGTGCTGCACCAACTGCCAAGAGATTTTGGTACGGGGTGTGCAGCTAGTGTCCAGGTTCTGGGTTTGCGTTTTCGGTGTGATCCACTTGTTCATGCTTTTGGGCCTTCAACTTAAGTTCAGGGATCTAAGATTTCCGTGCGCTGATGAGTTGCGGCTGCGCTAGTAGTTGGATGTCAGCCCGTCCAGGGATATCACGGATGGATCGCAAGTTGAAGATCCGCAAAGCAGTCACCGGCTCAGCTAGACGTTCGTTGTAGCATCCCGATAGTGTTGTTCTGCAATCCTCATATGACCTGGTTTGGGGGTTTCCCAAGACTAAGGATACCTTGTCCTGCAAGTTCAACAGCCAAACGTGCGGCCTGGAACCTTGAGCTACAATACCAGAAGCCTGACATCCTAGAATGGGCCATTGTTGGATGTAATCTTAAACCTGAACTGCCCCAAAGCACAAGAAGGAAGGTGCACCTGCAGCAAATACATTCCACAAGGCAGCGAGTCGACCATTCCCTTGCCCCAGACACAATCCACAGACGAACCCCCCCCTGAAGGGTTTAGGATTTAGGGTTTAGGGTTTAGGGCCAAGCGACGGCAGGGTGTATGGACTGGTCATTGACGACCTCGAGGTGCAAAACGTCTGTGAAGCCTTGCTATCTAAGTCCATCGAAAAAGTCTGCGGTTGTAATATTCATTTACGGAATGAACAGCAAGGGCCTGTATGTGAATTGTACTGTGCTCCTGCCTGCAAAGTCGAGTAGTTGGGAAACTTATCCGCTTGTGACACAATTTATCCGCTTGTGACACAATTTGTCTCATGTGATTAAGGGATCCTTACGCAAAATCCGGAAAATACACCTTTGATATAAAGGAAGGCTTCATGCATCCCAACCTACAGTGGCGCAGACCAACCTATTCACTGTTCTTGCGATAGTTTGGATTGAGCCTTCATACCTAAACCCCCCAAGAGTTTTGTTAGCTTAGTACTTAGTACCAAAAGATTGTCCAGAATGGTTGCCATCCTTGAATCCCCTAGCCAGGAAAAGCTAGCGCTTTTCAGTCTGGCGTTGAGCTTGGGGTGTATCAGGAGCACGTCTACGTGGCTGGGGAGTCTGCAGGGGGCAACACGATCTTCCGTTGGAATGGCCAGGCCACTCCGGAAAGGGCTGTGTGGTAGGTTTGGGTGTATATGTATAATATATATATATATACACACATAAACACATATGTTCTTAAGTTGATGTACTGTACATAGCATGTGTGCATGCATATATATATATATATGCATATAGGACCTACATTGTATTTGACGCTATATTGTGACATATTTCATTCTATGTAAATTATGTTAGTCAAATATGATATTATGCTTTCAATCGGCATTCTACGCAAAGCCTCCCGGCGTACTCCTCAGTCTTAAGCCTCAAATCCTCGACTCCCATGTTTAGGATGTCCTTATGGGGGGCGGTCCAAGGGGGTAGCTAAGCTTCCCTAAGGTTCCCCAAGGCTCCCTTGTACCCTCCGCCCTTGAACCACCCCCCCTTTAGGATCCTATAACATGTGCTGCGGTTTGCAGGGTGCCTGTGCTTGTAATTTTCTTTCAAGGCTGTAGTACGCTTGGCAGAAGCTTCGCAGGACCTTGCTACGAACACCGCCCGGGACACTGGAACCCCAATGTGGATGGCCAAATCAGATGCTCATGTGGGCTGGGCGCCCAGTACAGGTCTCAACTACTTATCCTGCGAGAGTGCAAGCTTGAAAGCTTGACTTAGAGCAAATCTTGGAAACCACAAGCCTCACATCTCGTACCTTCACCTGATACAATCTCTAGATAAGCCTACATAAAGTAGTTTTCATTTCATGTTCCATTTGATTTTTTCCTTGTGCTTCTACGTTATTGGGGTAATACATCCCCATATCTCGCTAACCTATATAATCCCTATGCTACCCGATTCAGCCTTCTATCGATGACGGAAGCCCAGAAGGCCAGCAGAATCCAAGTTCGACCCGACCATGGTGGGACATGTTCTGGGTTGCTGCTGAGGAACTTCTATTCAATGTTTACGGTTTAGGGAGATTCTATTCAGTGACCAAGATCTAGATATGTAGCAATTAGAGGGGGGGGGTCTAGGGTTTAGGATGAAGTTGCCGTAGTATGGATACGGAATAAACATTCGTTTTTTTTCTCTCAAAATTAGGCTACCATGTTGGGGGTCTGCTTATTGAGGATAATTGCGTTTTTTGGGTGTATATTGGTTCCCCCAACTTAGGGAAACTACCATGTAGGGATGTAGTCATAACAGGGCAGGGGTTAATGGGGGGATTAGCCTGAAGTTCAGATAACATAGTCAGGTAGTAGTAACGGGGTTATATATATGGGGGTGTAGGTATATATACATATGTATAAGTTTCTGTATACAGAGTACATGACAACAGGGCTTACGCGGTTTATGGTGAAGTTACCACAAAGGAGCTTAAGCGTGAATACCGGGCTTCCCGTATAATGGCAACTTCCTTAGCAGCCCCTGCCTTAAACCCCAAATCCCAATACACCCTAAACCCTTAACCCCAAACCCCAGACCCAAAACCCCAAACCCAACAGGAGCTGCAAAAAACATAAAAAAAATCCAAACTCCAAACCCTTAACCCCAAANNCCCAAACCCTAAACCCTGCGCTCAGAGGCTATGTGGGCCGCGTCCGAGCCAAAGACGGCCATGTGTTGGGAGGCCACGGCCTTCTGCATTCTTCTGACTAGGGTCTAGGGTTCAGGATTTAG
>CAJNIZ010036657.1:10432-30668 GCA_905231905.1 Symbiodinium pilosum | reverse complement strand
CCTTACTTTAGGGATTAGGGTTTAGGGATTAGGGTTTAGGGTTTAGGGTTTACTATGGGTCCCTGACATGGGTCCCTACCACACTAGGGGCCCATAGGTCCAACCTCAGCAGAAAGGCCTCCAGTTCTTGTTGCATCATGCTCGTTGAGAGATGTTCAGGTTGCTTCAGAGCCGCGTGTGCACGTGCACGCAGCTCTTATAGTTTCACATCTGAGAAGTATTGTATTTGTGGATTTAGAGTAAGATTATATCCTCCTTTTGGGGTATAGTATCTCATATAAGGAATACGATATTACTTGGTTCAACCACCAAACAAAACGCTACTCATCTGAGAAGTGTTTGGATCTCTAGAATCATGTCTTGACTGTGAAGCAAGCATCTGATGTTCCTAAGAGCGCAGAGTTAGTCAACAAGATTTGCCATGTGGATTTTCCTAGAAACTATAGGTCCCTTGTGGTCATAGACAAGATTGTGGCACCTGTTATTTAGGGGTACCGAAATTGGACATCAATTTTGGGAACTACCCATGTACTGCCGTATGGATGCCAGACTTTGCTAAGCTCATCTGCCAGGAAACGCTGAATAAGGTCAATGACAAGGCCGTTGCTGCTGCCGTGCCTGATCAGTGGATATGGGGATACCAATGATTAAGCGTCCCTTCTGGGTCCCCATGAGGAGGTTTTGCCACCGAAGTCGGTAACCCGTAAAGCTGCGCGTGATGAGAGGTTCGGGAGGTCTTTGATATGGCAAGGTGGTGACCCAAATGATGAGCTTTTTCACTTAAAGCTATCTTAGAGGTGAATGTTGGTGATGACTGAGGCTTCTACATTATACGCAAGAGTCGAGACTGTCCCATGCCTAATCTGCACTGAGCTGAGCTGGCGCTGAGCTGGCATTGTCTATTGAACATCCTAGAAACCAGTCTATGCTCACAGTTTCCATTTACATGTCCATCTTCTTTTCCACCTGATTCTTAAATATGCGCATATCATGACATCTGAGGAAGATATGTTCCTCTTCCCATTCTTGTATTCTATTTACCAGACAGTCACCAGCCTTCTGGCTACACGTGTTTCAAAGTACAAGCAACCTTGCGACAGGGCTTCGTGCCTGACGAAGTCCGAAACACATTTTTCAGGTGCTGGCCCCAGTATTTTGGAGTGCAACCACATGCAATGGGATTCCAAGAATTCAAGACGGCCCTAAACCCGGAACCCCTAACCCTAAACCCATCTAAACCCTAAACCCTAAACTGAACCTTAAGCCCTGAGATTCCTAATCTCGCTCTAAAGCGTTCTTCTCTGACTGCTGGATGGAGGAGAAAAGGGGAACCCTAAACCCTGAACCCCTAAACCCTGAAACCCTTAAACCCTAAACCCCTAAACCCCTAAACCCCTAAACCCTTAAACCCTCAGCCCCTAAACCCTAAACGATCCTTAAGAGCAGCTCAAAAGCCGAGGAAGCTGCGGATGAAGAGCGAGAATCGCTCCTGCTTCGAGTGCCCGAACAGGCCAGCAAGGGCCCAAATGATGCGCTAGGGTTCAGGATTTAGGGTTCAGGGTTGAAGGGTTTTAGGGTTTAGGGTTTAAGGGTTTCGGGTTTAGGGTTTAAGGGTTTAGGGTTTAGGGTTTAGGGGGTTAGGGTTTCAGGGTTTAGGGTACGCATTCTGCTTCTGATGCTGCTAGAGGATTTTGGGTTTGGAGTTTTGTGTTTGGGTAGAGGGTTCAGGTTCAGGGTTTGGGGTTGGGGATCATTATTGTCCTTTGGTTTCGGGTCTCAAACCCTAAACCTTAAACCCTAAAGCCTAGAACCTAGACCCCAGCCCAAAACCAAAGGGCCAGGATCTTCTTTTCGTGCAAGTCCAGGACCTCCGGCGAGGACAGGAAGCAACGATCTAGGGGAGCAAGAAACTACGCGTGAAATAATGGAAAACCACATGGAAGCTATAGGGATTGTCAATTGTAGGGGTTCTATAGGGGTTATGTAGGATTATATAGGGGTTATATAGATTCTTAGCTTTTATTTAGCTCGGCAAGCCCCAGACTTCCGCAAAATTCTACATTGAACAAGAAACAGCTTTCAACTTTGAAGTGTCTTTGCCTTACTACATGGACTGCTGTGGGGAAGTTTGGTTCCCCAAGCCCTCAAAGTCAGGACCCTTTGACTATCGTATGCTCCTTAACGGGTCCTTGTTATAGGCTGGTCAATTTAAAGCGACCTCACCCGACCTCACCTCCAATGGTGGTTTATATGGATAATAGTACAAAAGTAACCTTGAATTGCGAATTGAAATTGTTTTAAACTACGCTGTATAGCGTTTGGAGTTACCAAAGCCCTCTTACTGTGCATAGTAAGTTGCCGGCAACACCATCCCTAAACCCTAAACCCTAAAGCCTAAACCCTGAACCTTAACCAAAGCAAGGGCACCTTGTCTCCCTGGTGCCGAGGGCTTTCAAGGTTGGATCTATGGGCCCTCAGTTGTGCCCTTAACTCTAGGGTCGTTATGCCTTGTATATACCCTATAATAAACGACCTACAAGCCCAATTGAGCTACAGTCTTAACTCCTTGAAGGGGTTATATACGCATTATATGAGGAACGACTGTAGGGGTTATTAAGGGGGATACTAGAAGTTTAGACGATAGCCCGATCAAATGCTTATGTTTAGGATTCCGGCATAACTCGCCCTCGCAGGAATCCGACTTGGATCTCGCTGACCTATGGAATTTACCTCTGCGGAAGCCTGAGATCTCGCTCTGACTTGACATGACTGGGTTGCTGTTGAGGAACTTAAATTAAGTTACTATAATAGGGAAACTCTATTATTCACCATATACCCATGTCATGGAATAAATTCAGATACAAGAATTAAGGAAATTCCAGTATTCACGATATACCAATATGATGGCAGCTGAATTTGTCATTCCTTAACAGCAGCCCACAGGACCCACAAAGGAACTCCGGTTTCATGGCAACTACGGAGTGTAATTGCTGATGAACACTGGGTATTTGGGATCTTGCAGGGGATCTCATTCCTTCCACCTACCATTGTACCAGCTGCGGTATACTAGAAGATAATATATGGAATACATTTCATATTTGGGTGGTGGTGGTGGTTTTTGTGGGAGGAAGGAATAAGCCCACCCTGAGCCCTAAACCTTGAACAGTTCATAAAGAATATAGTGCCCCTTAAGTAGATAGAATATGGCTTTGGGTAGATTATAATGGGATCCCCATACACCCCATATTCTATCTACTTAAGGGGGACTATAAACCCTAAACCCCAAATAGTAGTTTCCATTTTCTTTTCCATTATCCCAATAGAACCCCGTATTCTATCTACTTAAGGGGGATTATAGAAGGAGTCCCGACTATAGACCTGGAGGCTCAACCTTCGTCTGGGCTATCCTGTTGTGCCAGTTGCACCTGCACTTGCCTTGACAAGGTCTGGAGTGTTCCGGAGAGCATAGACGGAAGGCCTGTGCGATGTGGGGCCCCTAAACCCTAAACTCTCAGCCTGGAATCCTAAACCTTAAACTCTGAACTTAAACCGCAGAAATGAGCTCACTTGCCGTGCAGGGTGTCCACATCTCGTTTGTTCGCAGTGCGGGAATCTCAGCTAAGAAGGTTGTGGCATGTCCTCAAGGCTTCCACGGGGTCCCAACTTGCTGTCCTTCTCGCTGGCAGTAGGCAGCAAGCCGGTAGGTATACTCTTACAAGTATTTCTACGGTTACTACTATTACTATTACTGCTATTTGTATTACTAATATTACTATTGTTATTACTATGTATGTAGCGGAACGAGTGGCCCAACGGAAGAAAGCACACACAGCATGGACCGACAACATTGTGTCACATCTTGAAACATAGGAGGGTTTCCCAAAATGAGGGAACACAGTTTTTCTGGGCCCCCCATGTTAAAAGCCATATTATATTTGGTGTGTATATTGGGGTCCCTCTATCTATTGAAATTACCATACCAACCTTTACTGTAGCTGTGGGATACGGCCAGGGGCTAACGTTCAGCAGTAGGCACGGTTTATAGAATCGTCTCGGCTTCCGGACTGTAGGGATGAATCGGGGACAGTACAGGGACTATGTAGGAGTTATGGAGGGATCTAGAGTCTAGAGGGGTTATGTGATGATGATAGGGTTGGGTTCCGGTCGCCATGATTACGTCTGCCGTTGCGATGAGGGTTTGCAGTTTGCAGCAGTGCTTTATTTGAGTGTTTTTGGGCAATGATTTCATTGCACTTCTTGTTACCTTGCTGTTGCGGTTGCCATGTTATCAGGGACGGTTCTTGCTAGCAACACAATCGTTGTCAAACCGTTGTCATTTGTGCTGGGTAAAATCTGACTTGACAAGAAGTATGCTGCGCCACCATCCTAAACCATAAGCTCCTAAAGGGGTTGAGGTCTATGGGAGCTTCCCACAACTCAAAAGGCCCCCAGAATCCGTATGATATCATATGCAATTTTTCTAGGGTCCCTTAGGTACCACCTTTTGAAGACACCCCCAGGCAGGGTCATAGTGGAGTCCCCGTTTTTGTCACTTTAAAGCCCAACAAGGGACATGAGGTTATAACCTTGAAGAGTGCCCTAATCAGTAATCAGATTAGACCCAAAAACCCTTAACCCTAAACCCCAAAATGTTCCATCTTCTTCTGCAGTATCCCTCTATAACCCCTATCTAGCCCCAATGTTTGGCCTTATTTCCTAAAACCCTTAACCAAAAACCCTAAACCTCCAACCCTAAACCCTTAACCTAAAACCCTAAACCTTCAACTCTAAACCCTAAACCCTTAACCCTAAACCCTTAACCGCACATTTTCAAGGTCGAGCTGGATAGCTTCACACCAGAACAGATGGTGCAGTCCCAGGCTCAGAGGTGAACCTTCGTCCCTCCGAAAAACGGAGTCTTCCATCCCTACATATAGGGACTGTATAGGGCTATATAGTTATATAGGGTTATATATGGTTATATAGGGTTATATAGGTTTATATAGGGTCTAGGGTTTAAGGTTTCCCAAAATTAGGGGTCCATTTTTTTGGGGGGGGTCCTATAATAACGACTCTAGTCTTTTGGGGTCTATATTGGGGTCCCCTTATTTTGGGAAACTACCGTTTATTGTCGGGCTGCATCGGGAGCGTGTGTGGAAGCAGTTCAGGATTGTGAATCTTCAGGTGCCGCAGCTGACTTACTGGTGATGAGTAGGGAATGTAGGGAATTCCTCCATTCCCTACTAACCACCAGTAAGTTCAGGTCTAGGGTCTAGGTGCGGAGGGCATTGTGTCTTGCACCGGGTTGAAGGCAGCATCAAATTGAAACCGTAAACATGTAGATATGGTTTTTCTAATGGTTTTTCAGGGCGTGTATATAGGGTTCCTCAGGAAAATTGGTGAGTGTATACATGTGGTGTCCCATTTGCAGGCCCACAAACTGAAGTCCTACTGCATAGCCTTCGAAGTGTGCTGTAGGATGAGATTCAGCCCATCTAACCCGCATATAGCCCCTGCATAATCCTACTTGGAGGTTCATACAACTTAGTAACTACCTGTAACTGGACTTAATACCCTGCTACAAGGCCATTTAGGTGGAGTATAAGTAGGGTTAAAAGCCCAGTCATCGGTAGTAATTCATTCCCCTGAGCCTCTAAGTAGACAATGCCACATCGCCCATACATAAATCTTCACATACGTATTTACACATACATATACATAGAGTATGCCAAAGGCTGAGATCCCACCAAGTCCAGCTTGCGAAATGTGATATTAGGATTTGCCTTTATCTCGACGGGTAGTTGTCCAACGTACAGGGCCTAGATAGGGGGTATATGGGGGTTCCGTATTGTTTAGGGTTTATCGTTGAGTGTTTAGGGTTTAGGTTGCACCAAGAATGGAGGATGGAACCCTGCATGATGCCATTTGTAACACGGAACCCTAGTTGAATCCGCTTTAGATCGGACCCAAACCTTGCCAACAAGTTGCTAAGTGCTGACGAAGTAATGCCTACACTGGCTCCAACAGTTCCGAATTCGGGCACCATAGCCCTGATCTTCCAGGTGCTCAAGGGAGTGGAGGAGGCAATATAGAATATAGATATGTGTGCTATTGGTGTTTACATCGCTATACTTGAGGATCCAGCCTCCTTCTCCCCTTAGGCACCAATAGGTCATGAAGTAATTGGGGTCTTAGGAAGCTGCAGTTTAGAGCCCCGAATCCTGACGCCGGATACCCTGAGCTGCAACACAATCACCGAAAGCTTGAAACCACTTCCCTCGGTCCTAAACCCCAAAGTTAGGGTTTGTTTAACGTCTACCTTCAACCCAAAGCCTCAACCCTACGCCATAAATCTTCAATCCCAGATCCTCAACCCTAAGCCCTGCATGACAAGGATGGCAGCCGGCGGCAACGGCAAGGCCAAGCAGCAAGAGATACTGTAGGTACTGCTTAGGTCGGGCCCCCACCCAGTAAGAGTAGTATATTAAGATCATATAAGGAGCTTTCTACAACTACCAGTATTTCTTATGGTCACTATTAGCGGGTGGAGGCCCAACCTAAGGTACTGCCCCCCTGCACAGTAGCAGTTTGGGAAGAGGATTGCGGGCTTAGGATTTGGGTTTTAGCGTTAGGGCTCAGAGTTTAGGCTTGAGGGCCAGTTGAGGGTTTAGGATGGAGGGTTAGCAGCCTGATAATATCTGTATTATACTTATACAGCTCCTAATATGAATTCTTTTGCAGACTGTTACTGGGGGGTGGGGGGGGAGGGTACCCAAGAGATCATGTGGAAGCCTGCATATTTATTTCGGATTTTTGCAAGGGTTACATATCCATTTTGGATATCGGGTTTAGGGTTTGGCATTTTGGGCTTGCGAATAATACTGAAGAGGTCAGTGCAAAAGAACAGTGGGCCATGTAATTGCGTTTTCATGTAGATGGCTGGGTGAACGCCAACATTCTCCACACAGTTATCCAACATCTTTCTGCAATAAAGTGTAACGCAAAGGTTCATTGTCATTATCTCAGGGTCCTACATGAATCATCTTACTGCTGAGCATGGGCTTTCGTAGCAGGAGTCCACAAATACTCCACCAGAATCCCTGTGATTCAGTCCACCTGTCCCACCTAAGCAAAAGTGAGTGCCGTATAGAAGCCTGAAGAGCTACTAGTCATGCTGTTTGGCGCTATGAGAGGAAATTGCACACAAGGGCCAGAGGACACGTTCTGATGGTGCCCTTGTAGAGTTGCATGTGTGGCAGAGTCCTAGCATGCTACGACTGACATGCGCTACACACTTTGCTTGAAATTCTCTAGGCCCATCCCACATTTGATATCGCCAGCCACACACCCAAATCGCCTAAACCCTACCTAGACCACGACAAATACTCACATCAGTCCTGCCCTGCAATCCCCATGAACCCTAAAACCTAAACCCTAAACCACGTGGTATGCGCTTTCATTTTGGGCAGGAGGGAACCCGTAACGCCAAGCACCAATTCTCGAAGGCCCTGGACAATTTCAAGGCTACACGCCCCAATCCACTAAACACTAAACCCAAAATCCTTGACCCAAAACCCGAAACCCCAAACTCTGTAAATCCTTATATAGGTATAGAAGCCTATTTAGCCTCATATATCCCATAGAATCAATGTAGGCCCTTGGGCAGCTCTGAGGCACTGGACTATTTCAAAGGCCACGAGATGGGAAAGCTGTCAGGGTCCAGCCGCCCCGTGGACTATACATCAAAGGTGTCCCAGAGGCCCAGATCTCAGATTTGTTTAGGGCATAGGGTTAAGGTTTAGGATTTAGGGTTTAGGGTTTAAGGTTTAGAGTTTAGGGTTTAGGGCTTAGGGCTGAGGGTTTAGGTAGAGGCTTCAGGGCCTAGGGCCCAGAGTTATCAGCTCAGTTTAGGGCCTATTATGTAGGAGCTGAGCTCGAATAATGAACATAATAATAGTAGCTATCGGGAATCAAGCGGAAACTGAAATGCAACTGGGTTTGTTTAGGGTCTTGTAAGTATGATTGCTAACATTGTGGTCCTTGGTTCCGGTGTAATTGTAATTTAGGAATGGCTCAAAAAGACTTCAAAGTGATGTTGGCAATGGCTTAAGGCCTACATCAGGGTCAGTGGCCAGTTGAGGGGTTGGAGTTTAAGGTTTTAGAAGTTCTGGTTCAGGGCTTGGAGTTTGGCCTGGAGAATTTAGGGTTAGTTTAGGGCTTAGGATTCCTGAGCCCTAAGCCCTAAACCCCAAACCCCTAAACCCATTGGGGTAATCTTAGGGTTACATTGGGGTTACATGGAGATAGTGGAAAAGAAAATGGAAACTGCTATAATGGGTTATTTAGAATCTAAGGCTGGAGGTATGAAGTTTAGGGCTTGGAGGCGTAGGCAAGGGTGAAAGAGGAAGACGCTTCATCATCGACAAGCTTAGGTGCCCTTGCAGGGAGTGCATCTAGGGTTGCTCAGCAATACCTTGAGTGTAAGTGCAGGAACTGTCCTGGGAGGACTATAGATATACGTACATGCGTTCGATTTTATGTTATGCTCAGCAACTGGGTACGTCCAACAACTTGCTCACAATTTTGAGAAGCACCGCTAAACCCGAAAGCCCCCAAACTCCCGAGACTACCCTGAACTCAAATCCGCCGAAATCTCCTTTAAATTCCCCAAAGCTCCCCGATGCCCTGAATCCCGCCCGATTCTCCCTTGAACTGCCCTTCTAGCCCTCAACCCTAAAACCTACAATCCTACATCTCCAATCCACACCCCCCAACCTTTCGTGCAGGTATAAAGCTCAGCTTGAAACAGATGCAAAGAAATTGTGCGAGAAGTTTGGGGTGGTTGGCAAAAGTGCCAGCCAGGCAGGTCTGGCGTGTATAGGGTTTAGGATCTAGGGTTTAGGATTTCAGATTTAGGCTTTAGGGTTTTGGATTTATGGTTTAGGATTTGAGATTTAGGGTTTAGGGTTTTCGGATTTAGGGTTTAGGATTCAGGCTTTAAGATGTAGGGTTGTGGATTTAGGGTTTAGGAATCAGGTTTTAGGTTGTGGGCATGGAGAATCAAATGGGAAAGAGAACAAAACACGAACTGGAAACTAGAGGCTTAATTAATGGGATATGCATTAGGTGGACCTCCCACCAAGTAATAGTGACTATAAGGGGTAATAAGGATTATACTAGGGTCCTCTTCTTGTTTTATTATACCATTATTACAGGGTGGGGGGTCCTCCTAAGATATGCAGGTAGATATAAGTACCCATTGGGGTAATCTTAGGGTTATATTGGGGTCATATGGAGATAATGGAAAAGAAAATGGAAACTGCGCATCTCGCTGGTTGAGACGTAGGAAGGAAAGAGCTGGAAAACATCCTGGAGCCCATTATATTGTTGGGGGGTTATATAGACTCTAAACCCTAAACCTAAACCCCTAAACCTTAAAGCCGATCATCAGTATAGGGATCCACTGCGCCATTTCCCACTCACAGCAAGTAAGCTTAGGAACCCAACATTGAGAGCTCGACGGTATGTGCTTTGGGAGGTACAGTGTGGGGTTTATGACTCAGGTTGTTTTAGCTTAGGCTTTGGTCTAACGAAGGTTCAGGTGGGTAGTTTCCCAAAGATAGGCCTCACACAGCTCTTATATAGCCCTAGTGTACCCACATACGCTGTACAAGCCATCTGTAAGGGTACCACTTTGTAACTACCCACCTGAAAGCTCCTCTAATTTTGGGTGTGGGGCTTGGGGGCTCGAGTCTTTCGTCACAGATGGAGGAAGTTTGTCAGATTTGCGTTGTTTGCGAAAGAGCGGAGGGCAGCATGCTGGGACTTTGACGCAGACCCTTGCTTTGAAGCCCTGGTGTATATACACAAGACAGTCAACATGATGACCTCATTCATAGATTCTTCCTGATGTAGAATGGGGGTCCCTGTAAGAGATTCTATGGGGAACATTTTCACAAACATGCTTGGTGAGTTGGAGTGGGCAGACCCTACTCCCTAAACCCTAGACCCCAAACCCCATACAACCCCTATATAACCCTATAGAATCCCTATATCCCCCTTCAAGGGTACCCCGAATTTTGGGAAACTCCCGCTGGAAGCCGGTTCTCGTCGTAGCTTCTTGCATCACCGTTGGAGCCTCAGCAGCTACTGGCATAAGATCTCCATGTGAGCTGTAGTCTAAACTCCTTAAAGGGGGTTATATAGGGGATTATATATGGGATTACTATAGGGGACATGAAGGGGGATACTAGGAGTGTAGACTATAGCTCAGGTGATGTATCAAAAAGAAACGAACTAGGCATTTCCGAGCACGGGGAGTCCCAATTTGTAGGTTTAGGGTTTAGGGTTTATAACATAATCTGCTTAGCGAGGACTCAGAATAGACCTCTAACTCTGAGCATCGAAAGCTCCAAATGGAGTATGGTTATCGGGGCAGATTTATACAAAGTGAGTGATTCACACACTGACCGAATAGGTTTTTCCAATTAAGTGCACCCCTAGAGCCCTGCATCAGGCCTCAAGCAAGATTGATGACTTCGCTGTGGACCCTGTGGACCAGGTGGCGTCGTCAAAAGGGTCTGAAGATGAGTGCAAGCGATCCTCCTTCAGGGCTCCATGGCGATCCTATTCTCCTGTTTCCTTATAATCCATTGCCACTACGCCCTTCCGCTACCCCCATCGCCACCTGAAAGCCTCGTGGAGTATGGATCTCCTCGCACAAATCCTATGTAATGTAGACCCATGATGAATAAGCCCCCTCCCCTAATATTAAGGCCCTTAAATGGCCCTTAAAAGTAAAAGGAGAGGGTTTCTTGAGCTGGGGTCTACATTAGGTAGAAGCCTATGCGACTTGCAATGAGCACGCGAACAGTCGCCCTCCCCTGCCCTTAAACCCTAAAAAAAACCCTAAAGCCCAAACTCCTAAACCCTAAACCCTAAACCCTAAAGCCCTAAAGCCCTTAAACCCTAAACCCTAGGCCACGGATTTCTCCTTCGAGGCGCCAGCCGTGAAGGCCGGGAAGAGTTTTGAGCCCCTGGGGTTTAGAGTATAGGGTTTAGGGGTTTAGGCTTTAGGAGTCTAGGGGTTTAGGGTTTAGGGTTTAGGGGTCTGGGCTTTAGGGGTTTAGGGTTTAGGGGTTCAGGGTTGAGCGTTCAGTCTTGTGCCCTTTGGCATACGGTGGTTCCATAAATAGGGGAGCCCAATATGTTCTGGTCCTCATTATGGGGACTCCCCATACTGAGTACCCCTAACTTTGTGAAATCCCCATACTTCCAGCAGCACCAACTTGCCTGAATTGCGTCGCCTTAGCGAAGGTCACGAAGCCCGACCCACACCATCCGAGGCTGCAGATAAAAGGGGAATGATGGAGAATCAAATGGAAAAGACAATGGAAAACGAAATGGAAACTACTGTTTAGGGTTTAGGGGCTATGGTTTAGGGATATTACCCCAATAATGGAGAATCAAATGGAAGCTGGGATTATATAGAGGTTTGTAGGGATTAGGGTTTCCCAAAATTAGGGAGCACCTTTTTTGGAGAACAGCTCAGCATGGTGAATGGCTTCGAAACCTGCGCACTCTCTAATCATCAACGTGAGAACCAGCCAGAATACATGGTAGTGTGATTAGTAGTTTCCCGAACAAAATAGGGGACCCGCAATAAACCCCCCCCAACAGGTACCCCCAATATTGGGAAACCACCATTTCAGGCTAAACCCTAAACTCTAAGCCTTCTTGGGAAACCTCCACATGGCTTCTACCTTACCTTTGGTTAGCTAGGAATGAAGGAACGGATCCTTGTAGTAGTCCCTATATAACCCATTATAGCAGTTTTCATGTTCTTTTCCATTCCTTCTAAAACCCTAAACCCTTGACCCTGCATAACCCATTGTAGTAGCTTCCATTTTCGTATCCATTATTCCTATATAGCCCCAAGATATGCCCTTTAATCCCTATATAATCCCTGTAGAATCCCTATGATCCCTGTAGTTTCCATTTTCTTTTCCATTATTCGTATACAACCCTAAACCCTATGGTAGTTTCCATTTGCTTTTCCACTCCTCCATTCCCAGCGAACCAAAGGCCTGTTACACATGCTAGTGGAGCCAGGCCGCCAGCCCATCACCGTCTGCGAAGGCCCATGTAATATATAGGGTTTAGGGTTTATGTTGGGGTTACATATTGGGTTTATACAGGCATAGTGGAAAATAACATGGAAACTGCTATAATTGCTAGTGGAATCGGAGTGCCTACCGCGCGCTTTACGTAAGGTTTAGGGTCTCAGGTCTATTTGGGGAACCCTAAACCCTAAACCCTAAATCTTAAAGCCTAAACGTATCAAGTCTAGGAGCATAGGCTTCTACATTACTAGCCTTTGCTGGCAGATAGAATTCGTGAGGTCCCCTGCGCTGTTAATTAGTGTCCCAAAAGGTGTTTGCAGCCATTTAGTAGAGACTCGGGCCAAAATGGTTTTATATGGGAGCCCCTTTGGGACCGAAGTATATATAACTACATGGACCCCGTGGGTATCAGTGCGCTGCTACTGCCACTGGTGCTCTGGCAGCGCCTCAGCCACCGCCACCGGCAGGACACCGTAGCTATCACGACCTTCTTGTGGGGGTTTCCAAAAGTGAAGGTTTTTCTCGGAAGTCCACGTAATAAAGATCAATGGTATATCGGGCTTGTATTACGGCCCCATATTTATGGAAATTATCATGTCTGTACTGCATCTAAAGCTCCTGCTGCCAGTCCACGGGCGCGCATTCCGCTCCCTCGCCGCAGGCGCATGTGATGGGTTTTGTTGCAGCATGGGTGGCCGTTGGTTTTGGGTTCAAGGTTTAGGAGTCAGGGTTTAGTATGTATGGCTTAGGATTTAGAGGTTTATGTTCAGGATTTAGGGTGTAGGGTGACATGTAGGCAAACGTCTTCTGTCTACCCTCCCTGAAACTAACATGGAAACCCAAAAAGGGCCCTATAAAGACTACAGTCCCTGTAAAGGGGGGTTATATGGGTTTCCATGTTAGTTTGGAGGAGTGTAACTAGCTTATAGTTGAAAGGCCCCCTATGAGTCAGTATGCCGAGAGTCTGGGGATCCTTGCGATTGTGATGATCTTCAGTCGTTTGTTCTGAGAGGAGCTGTAATCTAAACTCCTTCAAGGGGATTATATAGGAGACTAGGATAGGGCTCCTATCTTAGGGCTTATTAAGGGGGATGGTAGGAGTTTAGCCCATTCTCATATGACACTATGACGTGAAGGGGGCGCCTTGTTTTCAAACACAGCCATATATTAGACTGGGCCATCACTGGGTTTTTGGATCACTTGGAGCTTGCACAGGGATTCAGTTTACTTTTTTGTGTTTCGGGTTCAGGTTGAAGTAGGGGCATTTGACCACGGCTCGCAGGGAGTTTGTGAGTTCCTAACCACTCGAGTCGGTGATGCCTGGGAGACTATGCGCTCTTACGCACCTCCCCACCACATGAGCCCTAATCTAAACTCCTTATATAAGAGATTTATTGGGGACTACTATAGTCGTTATCAAGGGGGATACTGGGAGTGTGCACTATGGTTCAGAAGAGCTCGCATGATAGCATCCAATAACGAATTGCCCTAGCTGCATACTCACAGCAAGATTCCCTATCTGCGGAGCCCCCTCCCCCCCAAAAAGGGCATCTTGATCCAGGAAGCTTCCACATCAGGGTTTCCAAAAATGTGGGTCTCTTCTTTTTTGGGGTCCAGAACGAGGACTACAGTATTCTGGGCTCCATAATTTGGGTCCGCTTATCTATGTATAGAATCGTAGGAACTACCAAATCTGGAATGTGAACCAGACACCCCAGACCCTAAGCTTCCTATGGAAACTGCCACATGAGCTAGAGTCTAAACTCCTTAAAAGGGTTCTCTAGCAAATTGTATAGGGGACTACTGTAGGGGTGATTTAGGGGGATACTAGGAGTTTAGCCTATGGCTCACATGAGTAGTTTTTCATTTGGGGGGTATCATGGTACCCAATGTAGAGTAAAGATTATATCCTCCTTTTGGGGTATACTATTTTATATTGTTTTATACAAGGATTATAATCTTAGTAGGTTCAACCACCCAAAAAACATGGCTCACATGGTGGATCAGGCAATGGGAGGCTACCCCGAGGCGATGCCTCCAACCCGAGGCTTTGGCCTGCCTATGAGGGTGTAGGGTTTAGGGTTTAGGGTTCAGGGGTTCAGGGTTGAGGGTTTAGGGTGTAGCTGTCAGGGTTTAGGGTTTAGGGTTTCGGGTGTTGGGTTTAGGGGGGGGGGGGCGGGAGAGGGTTGCATCATTAATCCGCTCCTTGATGGTGAAATCTCCTTAGTGTCAGACATTCCCTATACATCATGGTATACTACATTGGAAAGTCTGGGATTATCATCTTTGGGAGAGACCCATGATTCCCTGTGAATGCATCTGGGGCATGTGTGCCTCTGAAGCAGGTAACTCCGCCCCAGCGGTGGCCACGTGCTCAGTGGCAAAGCACCGCTCCCCATCGTCCGCAGATCTTTGGAAAGTTGCATTCCAGGAAAAAGACTATGGTATATTACGGTCCAGATTGGGCTCCCCCTACCTCTGCTGGTAGCTGCCCCTTCTCCCCTGTTGACGTCTTGCTATTCACATACTATATTACATATAGTATATGATAGTACATTATAGTATATTTATGGTATACTATAATAATATCATAGTGTATTATAGTGTATCATAGTGTATTATAGCATGTTCTAGAATATTATAGTATTTTACAGTAAGTTGTAGCATATTATAGTATATCAAAATATATTATTGTATGTTATGGGGCATTCTAGTATATCATGGTACTGACTTTGCCCGCCATAGGTCCCGACTCAAAAGCCGAGCCACTCGGTGCCTTCCAGCCACGTTCTGATCCCAGAAGCAGTTCGGCAGGGCTCAGGTTTTTAGGTTGAGGTCTCGGGCGTATATAGGGATATATAGGGATAACGGGAAAGAAAATGGAAGCCGCTACTTGGGGTTTAGGGTTTAGGGTTTTGGGGTCTGGGGCTCTGGGTTTGGGACCGTTTCAGCTTTGGGGGTTTAGGGTTGCGGGCACCTAGCGCACGGAGTCTATTGACCAAGTGACCACTCTCCTGATAGAGCTGCTCAACTGGGTCCATAACACCAAGCCGGGCATGAAGAGAGGAATTCGTCTCACCTGTCAGGTGTCGTCGTGAGCATGCAATGGCACGTAGATGAGTAGCAACCGCACCTCGGATTATGAGGACATGTTGTGAGGTCAGACCTGTATGTAAGGCTTCAGAGCTTAGAGCATTGGGGCCAGGGTATTGCGTTTCACATCTTTATTTCAGATCGGAAAACCCTAGTCCCCAAGCCCCCTATAACCGCTAAACCCTAAACCCCCAAGCCCCATGCCCTAAATCCCTAAACCCCTAAACCCCCAAAACCTCTAAACCCTCAAACCCTCAAACCCTCAACCCCTAAACCCCTAGACCCTAAACTCCTAGTTCTAGACCCCAAGCCGTGTTGACACTGGATCCATACTTGACTGAGGCTCCTTCCGTGAGAAACTTGTGGTCGAAGGTCTCACTAGACATATTACGAAACACTAGTGCTATTAGGGTAACTATAAGCCACTCTAGACATATGGTAGTTTCCAAAATAGGGGTCCCCAATTAAATATAGTCCTTCTCATTGGGCTCCGTAAAAAGGTACCCCTACCTTTGGGAAACCCCCATATGAGACTATAGGGTATAACCTGGTCGTAACCTTTGGTTTCCCTGACTAGCCAAAGTCTTTATGTTTTTAACCCGCCTGAGTCTTCAAACTAAATCTCAGGCGACTCGGTCAAAAACTCCAAACCTTGCAGGGTAAACCCTGAACCCGGAACCTAACCCCACGACTCCAAAATCCTAGCTTCCATAAACCTAAAACTCCTCACACCTCAACCCCCAAACACTTAGGCCCCTCCACCCGTAAACTCTCAACGCTTAAACCTCTAAGCATTTAAACATGTAGACACCAACCCCCCGAAGCCCGAACCCCAAATCCTGAACCTGAAGCCCGAAACCCTACAAGGGGCCCATACTACTAGCCTTAGATGAAAGGGTTTAGGGTTTAGGGGTTTAAGGTTTAGGGTTTAGGGTTCAAGGTCGTTCGGCGGGCCGAGCCGGCGCCCGCACCGGCGCCCAAAGCCTCAGGCGCAGCCTTTCCAGGAGTATAATTTGGAGCTGGTCTAGGGGTTAGAGGTTTTAGGGTTTAGGGGCGTAGGGGTTTTAGGGTTTAGGGGGTTTCAGGGTTGTGGGTTTTAGGGTTTAGGGGTTTAGGGGGTTGAGATGGATGGGCGATGTTATCAAGAAATGTCTGACTCCCTACTAGAAAGCCCCAAAATCAAGTTGCAGTCCCTGCATATCTCTCGTGGTCCCAGGGTACTAGAAGCTCCCAAATCCCTAAGCCCTAAACCACGTTTCCCTATCATTCGTCCTCTTCCATAGTCAGGGCTAATACCCTTAAACCCTGAATCATGAACAGTGGCTTCCATTTTCTGTTGCATTCTCCTTAGAACCCTATCTACCTTATATGTCCCTATAAAACCCCCAATCCTATGCAAACCCCCAAACCCTCATCGAAACCCTAAACTGCCCGAACCCCTAATCCTTAAACCTTCTTAAGCGCTAAGCCTTGAACCCAAAACTCTTATATAACCATATACAACACTGCATGAGACTACGTATGGGGACCCTAAACCCTAAACCCTAATCACTTTCTGCCAGGTTTCGCTCCCGGCTCGAAGCAGATGGCGAAGCAGATCGACTTTGACTTTGACTTCGACGACCTGGAGACCGAGGTTCCATGGTTTGAGGTTTTACGGTCCCCTTTGAGTAAATAGGACATGGTGTGCATGGGGATCTGATTACTATATTGGGCATTTCCATATTCTATCTACTTGAGGGGACTAAAGGGATCGAGTGTTTATTGTTTCGGGGTCATTTTTCCTAAAGCCTGGGGATTGGAGTGGGGGATTTCAGGTCGATAGGGTTCAGACCTTTGGATTGGGAGGCTGGACTGTTCTGGTGTGGTGTGCTGCCAGCCTATCACGAAGCAACCTCAGCAGCACGTAAGGAAGCACGCGACCTGGCAAGGAAATGGGTATTCAAAATCTTTCTGCTGCTGTTGTCACCTGTAAGATGTTTCTGATTCTAATCTTGTTGATTTTGTTGCTCTTGGCGTTGCGCCAACACTTTTTTGCAGAATACCCCAAGCTGTGACCCCTTCAACCGGGAAGAGTCTGGTCATGAGGATGTTCATGCATACTTTTCTCGGGAAACCATGGAACACCTTAAGCACCTAAGCCCTACACCCTCAACTTACAACCCTGCACCACGGACTCCCTGAAAGTAGAGGAGTCGCTTGTGACTTCTCCAAGGGTTGGTTATGACTACTCAGTTTGCGTGGGTTGTCATTTGACAGTTGAATGTCGTCGTTTTTGAAGCTGCGATTCGTCGACCCTTCACAGTTGCATGCTTGGTTGCGGCATTGTGGTCGGCTTCAGACGCCCGATCCTCCGAACCTCGGGAATTTGCATGCATGTGGCTAATGAAACACAGCACCGTCATCGTTTCGGAGCTGCTTTTTTTGCCGTTGACAGTTTCGAAGCTCGTGCTCTTCGACCTTCATATACCCACTGGAGAAATCGCAAGTGACCCCCAGACGAATTCACAAGTGACCCCTTCCCCTCCTGGAACTCCGAAACCCTAAGCTCTTTGACTAAACTCTTAGCCCCATAATTCCCGAAACCCCCGAGCCACCTAACTACCTTCGTCCTCTAAAGCCCTCCACCCCTGAAACTCAGCCCCCCAACCCCTCCAGGATTCTATAATCCCCCTTAAGTAGATAGAATATGGGGGTATATTGGGATAAAGGAAAAGAAAATGGAAACTACTATTTGGGGTTTAGGGTTTATAGTCCCCCCTAAGTAGATAGAATATGGGATATGGGGATCTTGTTAAGCCATATTCTATCTACTTAAGGGGGACTATACCCCTAAACCCTAAACCCTAAATAGTAGTTTCCATTTTCTTTTCCATTATCCCAATAGAACCCTAAGATTCTATCTACTTAAGGGGGATTCGAATTTTTTTTTGCCAGAGGCTGCGAAGCCGAAACCCAAGCCTGTGGTGGAAAAGCCGGCGGAGAAGCCGGCACCCGCGCCTGCCCCCGTCAAGGAGGCGCGAAGGGGGAAATGGGTAGTATTTTATTTGGGGATAGTATGGTACCCAATATAGAATGAGATTATATCCTCCTTTTGGGGAGTATCTTATATGAGGAATATAATCTTACTGGGTTTAACCACCAAAAAAAAGCTACTCAAATGGGGGGTTCAGGGCTTTGAGGGTTCATGGTTGAAGGGCTTCATGGAGTAGGACTTTTGGGGGTGATGTTTGGGATGTGAGGGAACGGTTTTCAGCTTAGGGCCTTATGGCTTAGTAGAGATGGGTGTTTGTGGAAACAGTCCTCACCAGTCGACCATAAGGATGCCATTGTCCGCATATAATCCCTACATGTTCCCTCCCTTAAGTCCCTGAGTGTCACCTGTGTCAAACGGCAAGGGGAAGGGCTTGGGCATCAAAAAGAATGGAAAACTACATTAGCATCTGCATCATTCAGGATTAAGGGTTCCGGAGGCGCGAGGGCAAATGAGTATGTTTTGGAAGGGAGGTAACCGGGTCCCCATTTCAAACAGGAGGCTACTTTATGTTCTTCACCAAGAACAGGATCTTACTTGGTTCAAGCACCGACAAACATTACTCAAGTGGTGTATAGTCCCCCCTTAAGTAAATAGAATATGGCTTGGGGTATATTATAATAAGATCCCCATATGCTCCATATTCTATCTACTTAAGGGGGGACTATAGGCGGGTCTGGGGTGTCGGGGCTTGGTTGCAGGACAGAGGTGCCGGGTGCAAGTGGCAGGATCATTCCAGCACCCAGCAAAGAGTTGGAGTTTGGGTTCAGCGACCAATTAGGGAGGGGGGTTCAGGGTACCCGGATGTATCAGGGTACATGTGCTTCCTGAAGGTTTGGGGTTTGTTCTCGCCTTTGTCTGTGGGTTTTGGAATTCTGTTGCCCTTCGTCACAGAGCCAGAAGTGGATCCTTCCGAAGAGCGGCAAGGCCTCGATGGAGCGTGCGAATACAAAAGTTGCCGTCAACAGGGGCAATCTCTTTAAGTATTTTTCAGCTTAGGACCCCCAAATCCAAACCCTGAACTCTAAGCCCTAAACTCTACACCTTGAATTTGACACCTGGGCCTGGAAACTGCCATGGCGCGGTAAAGGTCCAGGTAAACCAAAATCATCACCCGGAAGCCTTGAAAATACGAAAATACAGGGCAAGGATCTTTATTGAGAATTGTACTGCGGTCTATTATGGTCCTAAGTTGATAGAATATGGCTTTGGGTATATCATAATAAGATCCCCATATATCCCATATTCTATTTACATAAGGGGCACTATAAGGGTAGAGTCTTGGGGCCGGTTGAGGATTACATTGAGGCGTATTGCGGACTACCTTGGGGTTGTTTTGAGAAACCGCAAGAACTCTAAAGCTTACCCAGACTCAAGCGAACCTCACATCCTCAAGCAGTTGGCTCCTTCATGGGTCCCACTTCTGCTTGACTACTGCCAGGTGCCGCGGGCGGCGCCCGACTCCAACTCGAAGCAGAATGGGACACTGGGCGCCTTTGCCAACAAGAAGGCCATTCATTTAGAAGCCTTTGAGGTCCCTCTTGCGCAGAGAAGGTAGCAAGATGTGCCTCCAATAGGCCCGAGCATGAGGCTCCCGACTCCACATTGAAATTTCATGCTTCCAGCCCCAAATGCCAGTCCTGAACCTGATAAGCCAGTCATACAAAAAAGAAATGAGCAGTCTATGCACACTGGAGCTTCTCGCCAACATGGTTTCTTCTTAGAGCAATTGCGCACCAATCCAAGCATTTTAGGTGTAGCTCTACGCTCCCCCCCCTCATTTTGGAAGCTACCGCACTCAAATTGGGCTGCCAGGGGATTTCGTCTTCTGATTTCTTCGATAAGCCGCGCGCTCGTCCGCTGTGCATTCCCTGCTCATCTTTGTAGCATCTTGTTTGAGGCAATGGGGCTCTCATGAAGGGTTAGACTACACTTCCTAATGGCAAGTCTCCAAGGACCCCTCAAGTATATGGGGGATTGTCAAAAT